>JBBBDQ010030740.1:230000-268146 GCA_037127315.1 Ascarosepion bandense | reverse complement strand
ACCAACAATAAATAAAAAAAACTTTAGTTCGCAATAAATGACCCGCTGAGGTTGATATGCCATAAAAACAAAACAACTAACCAACCAACATACATCAACACCGTGTTGTTGCAGGAAGGCTGCTCTTGGTGTTGACCTCAGGCCATGATGATTTTGTTTAAGCATAAAACAGACTGTCGCCGCTCGACGTCAACCTGTATGTCCACCATTATATTTACATACGGCTTATCTCTGACATCCAGCACTTCAATCCATAAATATATTGCTGCAACTTATAATTATATTTTTATCACACACACACACACACACACACACATATATATATATATATATATATTGTTGAATATAACAGACAATGAATGTCTATTATGTTTAATCTTGAGCCATTGTAAACATATTTTGGCTTTAATTTGAAGATGAAAATAAAGACAAAAATCGTCCAACATTTAGATGTTTTTTTTTGTATTATGCTGGTTCTAAGTTTTCGGTTCACATAAGTTATCTTCAGAGAGGTTACAGGGACGTTAACATAAAAACATCCACCATCAAAGATGATATTATCTTGTGTTGATATGCCATAAAAACAAACCAACCAACATATAACAACACCATGCTGTATTCCGTTTGAGAAAGTAAAAAGTATTAGAAAATTATTAGAAAAAATGAAACAATTAAAAAACCAGAGATGAGTAGGTTATTTGAGTAGACATCTCTGTTTTTAGAACAGCTTGATTCCTCGGAACTCACCCCGCATCCAGAAAGGAGCGACATGAGAAACGGTTGGCAACGGACCGTCATCCAGCGATTGTTCACGTCTAACAAAATATGACTCTGGCATGGAACCAGCTGAAAAATAATAATAATAATAATAATAATAATAATAATAATAATAATAATAAAAACGGAAATGAATACGTTAAACGTCAACATTTTAGATATATGTAAAGCTGGGTGGCCAAAGAATATAGATTTTTTCAGTGACAACCATTTATATATGCAGTCAAAGAGAAAAATGTAAAAGGAGTTGAATTGATACTAAATCAAGATATGAAGAAATGCATTCTGGGATACTGTCACTTATCTGAAAAAAAAATCCTTGTAGTTTAACCTGAAAGGAAAGCCTTTCACCATAAGTAGTATAATCCATTTAAACACCGACAACACAAAGTACAAAAGAAATCGAATATTTCTCCATGCTACTCCAAGGCTCAGTGTAAATCACAATAAATTATAATTATTACGGAAGACCTGAATGCCAAAGCAGACAAAAGAGGGAAGAGGAAAATTCGGATTAAGAACTTGTAATGAATGTGGATAAAATGGGTCCAATGGTGTACGGTGAATGACCATGTAACAGCCAATACCTGGTTCCAAGAACATCCAAGACGATTATGGACATGGAGAATCCCAGGATGAGAAACTGAAAACCAAATCGACTACATAGCTATAAACAAAAGATTCAGGAATGCAATTGTTCACTGCAAAACCCAATCCAAGTGCCGACTGCGAGAACGACCACCTTGCTGTTATATGCAAACTAAGAATGAAACCACGGAAACTGAAAAAGCCGAACGCAGCACTCAAATTACAACAAAATCAGTTCGGTCAGTTAAGTGCCATACGTGATACACGCTTTGGGCGATCATGTCTCGAGAGAAACATGACTGACTGGGCAGAAGATTATCTTGCAGTAGTTTGCCATTGCTTTCTGTGGTAGACTATTTGCCAGATAAGGCTATAGAACCCAATCTGTCCTTTTATTTAACTCATAGCTAGAAGGGTGAAGATAAGTATTATATTATTAAGTAGTAATTTTAGGGGGATCAGTTTATTACTTCATATCAATAGATAACTGACCCCCCACTTTATGCTCGGTAGGAGCCTTAATCATGTTTTTCAACTATTATATTCAGTCAATACATTAAGTGCCATACATGATACGCTGTGGGCGATCATGTCTCGAAAGAGACATGACGGACTGGACAGAAGATTATCCCGCAGTAGGTTGCCATTACTAAGCATTAAATAATATATATTTTAAAAAAAAGGGTTTCTTTGAAATGTGGTGTACGTTTTTATTTAATTTAATTCGTACATACGTACATAAATTCATAGATATACGAGGGTACATCAAAAAGTAAAGGCCATTTCAATTCAACACCTTTATTTTCAAGATAAAAAAGACTGCATATGTCCCTTTTCGACATAGTCTCCTACCCTGCATGACGATGTCCCTCTAGTATCATTCAATGAGCTTCTTCATATCTTCCGAAAAGATTTTCGGTTGCTCATGAAGTCACGTCTGCACTGCTTGCTTAACCTCAAACTTTACGGTATTCTAATTCGTCATGCCCTAATAACATAGCTAATGCCTCCAATTACCACCCCCCTTGTGCTAACGTGATTCGTCGGTGTTTCCTGATCTAGGCATCCTACCTCTGAATGTTTTCTTTCGTACGCGATATTGATGGGCGACCAGATCGGCTTTACAATTGTCCTTCACAGCTTCAATGCGTTCTACCAACTCATGCAACTTTCGTTGATTCATAGTGTGCGTGCTCCATACTGTGCCATGATCCGGTGATGGATTTTCTCAGGTTTGAACCGCTCTGTCCACAGAATGTTCACTACAGTGTATTGTTCCTCGATAGTACAATCGCTGGATGGAGCGTCCATACGTCTGACCTCGTTTCTCTTTGCTACTTAAAAGAACGATGGAATACGCGCATCTAACTACCCATCAACCCTTCCGCACAAATGATGTCGTATGTCAGCATAGCCCTGTTGTTTCTGATATTTGAATGCACTTCGGTTGTTTGCGTCTCAGTACACAGATTGTTCGCACCTAAGTCGGAGCGTAGTCAGTTCGCCTCGAAGACAGAAAAGGTGTCAGTTCGACTCCAAGACGAAGCGCAGTCAGTTCGCCTTCAAAACGGGGCGCAGTCAGTTCGCCTCTAAGACGGAGTGCAGTCAGTTCACTTCGAAGATAGAACGGTGTCAGTTCGACTCCAAGACAAAGCGCAGTCAGTTCGCCTTCAAAACGGGGCGCAGTCAGTTCGCCTCTAAGACGGAGTGCAGTCAGTTCACTTCGAAGATAGAACGGTGTCAGTTCGACTCCAAGACGAAGCGCAGTCAGTTCGCCTTCAAAACGGGGCGCAGTCAGTTCGCCTCTAAGACGGAGTGCAGTCAGTTCATTTCGAAGATAGAACGGTGTCAGTTCGACTCTAAGACGGAGTTCAGTCAGTTCGCCTCCAAAACGAAACAGTTAGTTGGTCTCCAAAACGAAGTGTAGTCAGTTCGCCTCGAAGATAGAACGGTGTCAGTTCGCCTCCAAGACGGAGCGCGACTAATATGACAAAGGAAACACCTGCTGTTTTTCGAGCGATTAACGCTTTTTTAATAATCATCTTTAGCATATTCTTGTTAAACTGTCTATCAATAAATTAGAAAAGATCGCCTTCTCCCGCTGGGTAACAGCCAACATCCTGCTTAAATTTTGCTGAAAATAATATTAAAAGAAGTTAAATAAAATCCGTAAACAATTCAAATAAAATAAAAATGAATTTAAAAGATTTAATCTTCCATAGCATCCGTAATACGATTATCATTTAACTAGCATAACTAGTATTAATTTGTAACTAGCATTTTGTTTATCTCACTTGCTTTTCTATCAGAAATTCAAAATAATCTTAATTATTTCTTAATAGTAGCAATTGAATCAGTAATCAATTCATAATATTATTCCCTTCCACTAATTGTTACAATCTTATCAGTAATAGAAATGAGAATTATTAATTTTTAACTAGCATATATGTTTATCTCAGTTGATTACTTCATAACAATATAAGATTGATCCCCCACTTTATACCCAGTAGAAGTTTTAATTATATTTCTATTACATACAGTCAATCAGTTAAGTGCCATACGTGAAACACGCTTGGGGGATCATGTCTCGAAAGAGACATGACTGACTGGACAGAAGATTATCCCGCAGTAGGTTGCCATTACTAAGCATTAAATAATATATATTTAAAAAAAAAGGTTTCTTTGAAATGTGGTGTACGTTTTTATTTAATTTAATTCGTACATACATTCATAGATATACGAGGGTACATCAAACAGTAAAGGCCATTTCAATTCAACACCTTTATTTTCAAGGATAAAAAAAGACTGCATATGTCCCTTTTCGACATAGTCTCCTACCCTGCATGACGATGTCCCTCTAGTATCATTCAATGAGCTTCTTCATATCTTCCGAAAAGATTTTCGGTTGCTCATGAAGTCACGTCTGCACTGCTTGCTTAACCTCAAACTTTACGGTATTCTAATTCTATTTATTTCTTAATAGTAGCAATTGAATCAGTAATCAATTCATAATATCATTCCCTTCCACTAATTGTTACAATCTTATCAGTAGTAGAAATGAGAATTATTAATTTTTAACTAGCATATATGTTTATCTCAGAAATTAAAGATAATCTTATTTATTTCTTAATAGTAGCAATTGAATCAGTAATCAATTCATAATATTATTCCCTTCCACTAATTGTTACAATCTTATCAGTAGTAGAAATGAGAATTATTAATTTTTAACTAGCATATATGTTTATCTCAGAAATTAAAGATAATCTTATTTATTTCTTAATAGTAGCAATTGAATCAGTAATCAATTCATGAGAACATTTGCTTCCATTAATTGTGACAATCGTATCAGTAATAGAAATGAGAATTATTAATTTTTAACTAGCATATATGTTTATCTCAGAAATTAAAGATAATCTTATTTATTTCTTAATAGTAGCAATTGAATCAGTAATCAATTCATAATATTATTCCCTTCCACTAATTGTTACAATCTTATCAGTAGTAGAAATGAGAATTATTAATTTTTAACTAGCATATATGTTTATCTCAGAAATTAAAGATAATCTTATTTATTTCTTAATAGTAGCAATTGAATCAGTAATCAATTCATGAGAACATTTGCTTCCATTAATTGTGACAATCGTATCAGTAATAGAAATGAGAATTATTAATTTTTAACTAGCATATATGTTTATCTCAGAAATTAAAGATAATCTTACTTATTTCTTAATAGTAGCAATTGAATCAGTAATCAATTCATAATATTATTCCCTTCCACTAATTGTTACAATCTTATCAGTAATAGAAATGAGAATAATTACCAAATTTAGCTTAGTACATATTAGATCCAAATAGGAAAGAATGAAAGCAAGAAGATTATTTTTCTGAAAAACGCCCCACTCCAACAAATAAACATTTTTCATTGATTTTTTTCCAAATTAGAATCGGTTAAGTCCTCCAAATCACAAATCAAATCTAAACGTATTTATAAATGGAACTTTGTCTGTGTACGTGTATGTGTGTGTATGTGTGTGTGTGTGTGTCCGTTACCTATAGACACCGAAACGGCTGAACCGATTTTCTTGAAAATTTACACAGTTGTACTATAAGCGTCTGCGAGTGTTCTTAGCTAGGTTTTGTGTCGAGGAATCCCTGATAAATATCGAAAATCGATAATCGAAAAAATCGGGTTATAGAAGAAGTGGTCTAATTTTAATCAAATTTGATACACTCATAGACAAAGACATAAGAAACGATATTCAGAAGTCTCAAGGTTGAAGTTCTTACAATAGTGCAGAAAATCGATTATATATATATATAAAAAGGCAAGATGTTTGTGTGTGTGTCTGTTTATCTGTATGTCCTTTATACAAATGCACAATTTTTATCCGATTCTCACCAAACTTCACACAAATATTCTTTCGGCTGAGTCTGAGCTCCAGGACCATGGATTAGTTTTAAAGCTTTCATAACACCCGAGCAACGCCGGGCTATACTGCTGGTATGAAATAAGTATATAAATAATACAAAATAATAAATGAATAACTTGTTTTTTAAATTTCTAACTTTTTATAGATTGATTCAGTTTGCTATGCATATTTATTGTAAATTAATACCCACCCATCTGAAAAAAAAAAAGCAATAAAAACAAAAACAACTCTCCGTCGTCAAGAAATACCTCGCTGGCGTCCGGCAAGGAATAGCTATGCGTCATGGACAGGACGAACTCTTTAGTTTTGGCCGACAGTCGTATTAGAGATGTTATCTTGAAAAAAAAATTACCCTTTGACGATTAAGGATAAAAGGCAAAAATCTCAATGTTTACAAACGAAAACTCGTACCGGTTCATCCGTCACCCTGGTAAACAAGGACCGCCCCTCCCCCCAGAGGGGAACCAGGCTCGGGTCAAAAAATCTGTCGCTGGAACAAATTCTTTCACCAACAATAAGACACTTTATTACCGAAACCAGATTAGCTCCAGCATTAGACTTGGTGACCTAGTGCCAAACCAATTAATTAAAAAGAACCGAAGGAAATGAAACCGTGAAAAGTATAAACAAGTCATGATGTCTTTTTTCAATGCACATGAAAATCCTCAAAAGAATATAACGAATCAGCCAGTCAGTCAGTTAAGAACCATACGTGATACACGCTTTCGGAGATCATGTCTCGAAAGAGACATGACTGACTGGGCAGAAGATTATCCCGCAGTAGTTTGCCATTGCTTTCTACGGTAGACTGGTTGCCGACCAAGGCTATAGAACCCAATCTGTCCTGTTATTTGACTCATAGCTAGAAGGGGAAGAGCTGTATTATATTATTATGTAGTAATTAGTGGGGGATCAGTTGATTACTTCATAACAATATAAGACTGATCCCGCACTTTATACCCAGTAGAATTTCTAATTATATTTCTATTACATACAGTCAGTCAGTTAAGTGCCATACGTGAAACACGCTTGGGCGATCATGTCTCGAAAGAGGCATGACTGACTGGGTAGAAGATTATCCCGCAGTAGGTTGCCATTGCTTTCTACGGTAGACTGGTTGCAAACAAAGGCTATAGAACCCAATTTGTCCTGTTATTTGACTCATAGCTAGAAGGGGAAGAGCTGTATTATATTATTATGTAGTAATTAGTGGGGGATCAGTTTATTACTTCATAACAATATAAGACTGATCCCCCACTTTATACCAAGTAGAAGTTTTAATTATATTTCTGTTACATACGATCAATCAGTTAAGTGCCATACGTGAAACACGCTTGGGGGATCATGTCCCGAAAGAGGCATGACTGACTGGGCAGAAGATTATCCCTCAGTAGGTTGCCATTACTTTCTGCGGTCGACTGCCAACCAAGATTATAGAACCCAATCTGTCCTGTTATTTGACTCATAGCTGGAGGGAGAAGAGATTATATTATATTATTATATTAAGTATAATTAGTGGAGGATCAGTTTATTACTTTATAACAATAGAAGACTGACCCCCCAATTTATGCCCAGTAGAAGTTTTAATTGTTTCCAACTATTATATTCAGGCAGTTAAGTGCTTTGGGCGATCATGTCTCGAAAGTAACATGACTGACTGGGCAGAAAATTATCCCGCAGTAGGTGGTCATTGCTTTCTGCGGTAGACTGATTGCCAGCCAAGGCTTTAGAACCCAATCTGTCCTCTTTTTTAACCCATAAATGGAGGGAAGAGACGGATTAATACCTTTCCCAAGGGTATTTGGGCGTAAGTGAATGCAAGGAATTCAACCTGGAATTCGAACTCGGCTCCCTGATTTTTTGTTCCTAGTCATTATCCACTGCACCACAACGCACACCCATAACGAATTGTACCTATTTTTTTCTCGGTGAAAACAGCATTCTGGAACAGAAGGGATGTCGATAGGTTCCTATGGTTGTAAAGATCAACTACAAAATAAATCAAATGATCCTGGAACATTGCAGGAAATGAGACAGAAATATTAGTTTGAATAGATTATTGGAAAGTCTTTGATAGTGTGCCAAACATTTCGCTCTGCAAGGCTTTGGAAATGTACAAAGTCTCCTCGTCGACAGTAGATTTCCTTAGAAACCGAATGAAACTGGAAAACCACATCATATGTCAGCTACACCACAGAGACTGCCACTTCCAATTGATTGAATATCCGGCAGAAAATCTTTCAAAGAGACCTCCTTGCGAGCGATCCTTCTATTTTGTCTGTTCTTAATTCCCCTTTCGCATGAACTAAACAATAACAGTGGATACAATGTAATAAAGAAAGTGTTTAATCATTTATTCTACATGGACGATATCAAACTCTTTGCCAACGACATTAAGTTGAATGATATCCTCAGTGCTGTAAGCTAATTTCAGTGATGACATCGGTATGGATTTTGGATTAGGTAAATGAACAAAAATAACATTCAAAAAATGAAGAATTACAGAAACACACTTAATAGATCTAGATTTTATCACAAAGATTAGGGAACTAGAATAAGAAGAAGCATATAAATATGTAGGAGTCAGCGAAGGAAAGAGAATTCAGTATTAATAAAGGCAGGAGAAAGTAAGAAAAGAATACTGCAGACGAGCGCATCTGGTGTTAAGATGAATTCGCGAAACAGAATAACAGCCATAAACACTGTTGTAGATTCTGGTTAAGAAACCACACAAAATAATAAATAACAAAAGCAAATACGGAGATAGAAAATGTAAGTTATATAGAACAAAAATATACAAACTCGAACACGGGTTAGTCAATTCAGGCAAATTAGTAGAAATCAATATATAGTCTTGCAGTTAAATATAATGTCCGGGTAGTGAGTTTATATCCAGAACAACTCCAAGTTACTATGCACCAACTTACTGACCAACTAAGCGACTGCACAACGGTATTTACCAACCTTCCCACGCAAGGTTAGATGTGACACAAGGTCATTTTATAATGGGTCTTCCCGGCCATATAGCCGGGCCAAAAATTGTCTGTCTATTATTACCGAGTCGTGATTCTACCCTTCGGCGGAACCACGACTGGGTTATTGGTCTCTGCTCGGAAGCAGAGAGCGCCCTCTACCCGAAGGCAGAGAGCAGTGTCGTAGTAACAGCGGCAAAGCGACTGCTGTTCTCTGTATCGGCAGGATAATATGTACACATCAGAAGAGTCCATTCTTGTATCCAAAAAAGGGTGATCTCACAACAAACGCTTTGGTTGTTCTTGTGGTACAATAAAAGTTGAACTGCACATTATCCCGGACTGCACATTAACAGCAATTAAGATGTGATTCCACCCTCCTCAAAACCTCTAATCTCCCGACCATAGGCCTTGCTGCCGGATGTAGTTTATCGTCATAGCCAGGACCAGGGGAAATAAATTAGCCTGGACTGCGTATTAACAGCAATTAAGAGGTGATTCCACCTTCCTCAAAACCTCTAATCTCCCGACCATAGGCCTTGCTGCCGGATGTTGTTTATCGTCATAGCCAGGACCAGGGGAAATAAATTAGCCCGGGCTGCGTATGAACAGCAATTCATAGGTGGTTCCACCTTCCTCAAAACCTCTAATCTCCCGACCATAGGCCTTGCTGCCGGATGTTGTTCATCGTCATAGCCAGGACCAGGGGAAATAAATGATCCTGAACTCCGCATTAAGAAGCTTTATAGAAGCTGGAACTTTGTGATGGCTGAACATTTGGAAACATTCAGGAATGTTTTCATTTCGATAACTTTGCTTCCGCAGGCTGCTTTAAAAGCATTAATCTTTTCCTACCATTTGTCTGGTATTTATCGCCAACCGTAGGCCCTTGAAGCAAAATTAAACCGCTGATTAAGACAAACATTGTGGCTTCAGTTTGCTGTTTTTAAAGACAATATACTTAATGATGATTAACGATGATAATTTTTGCACAATATACTTTAGCAATTGACTCAAAGAGACAGAGTAATGTTAATGAGGAAAAGACAGAGGATGAAAGAGTGATAGAAAGCCAGACTGAAAAAAAAAGGCACAAGGAGAGTAAGAGAAAAGGACAGGGAGGAGGCAAGCTAGAGAATAAGAGAGAGAGAGAGATGGGGAAAGAGAAGATTACAGCAAAAGACAGAAATGGAAGTGCGAGAAAGAGTCATGAAAAAGGCTGAACGCATGACAATCTTCATTCAAAATTTATTCTTTTATTTATACCATTTGCTGCCGGATGAAGTTGAACTCAAGAAACTTTTCAATTCAAATTTTAATGTTAAATTGAGACATTATCTGTCAATCTTCTCACCGATTAAGAAGAGACTTGAAGCAATACAAATGTGGTTCTTAAGGACGCCGAATGTTCCATGTCCAAAACACGTGAGCAACGACGTAGTTCTGGAGAGAAAGGGAACAAAAAGGACACTTATATTTAACATTAAATTTCCGAGGCACAAAAAGATAAATTAGGGCTTGGAAAATTTAATACTCGCAAGAGAAACTGAAGGCAAGAAATAAAACAGAGTAAAGCAACATACTCAGTGAACATGGGTAAATGAAAGGCGAAGCCGTGTTTGGGAAAGATGGCAAAAATGACAGAAGTTATTAAAAGTTACAAAGAACAGGAAATATAGGAGAGCCACGATCGACGACGTCCTGAAGAGACACGGCATATAGACGAAGAGAATAACATAAAGAAGAAGTGAATAACACCCAATATCCTAGCAGTATAGCCCGGCGTTGCTTGGGTGTAATGAAAGCTTTAAAACTAATCCATGGTCCTGGAGCTCAGACTCAGCCGAAAGAATATTTGAAATAATAAAATAATTGCGACAATTTACCAATCGCGCCTAATAAAATAATTGCGACAATTTACCAATCGCATATATATATATATATATATATATATATATATATATATCCTAGCAGTATAGCCCGGCGTTGCTCGGGTGTAATGAAAGTTTTAAAATTAATCCATGGACCCGGATCTCAGACTCAGCCTAAAGAATATTTGTGTGAAGTTTGGTGACAATCGGATAAAAATTGTGGATTTGTATGAAGAACATACAGACAGATAAACAGACACACACACAAACATCGTGCCTTTTATATATATATATATTATCGATTTTCTGCACTATTGTAAGAACTGCAATCTTGAAACTTCTGAATATCGTTTCTTATGTCTTTGTTTGTGAGTGTATCAAATTTGATTAAAATTGGACCACTCCTTCTATAACCCGATTTTTGCTATTGTCGATTTTCGATATTTATCGGGGGTACCTCGAGACAAAACCTAGCTAAGAACACTCGCAGACGCTTACAGTACAACTGTGTAAATTTTCAAGAAAATCAGTTCAGCCGTTTCGGAGTCTGTAGGTAACGTAAACACACACACACACACACACACACACACACACACACACTCGCGCGCGCGCACACACACACACACACACACACACAAAGGTTAATTTATAAATAAGTTTAGATATGTACAAGAAAGTTCTATTTTTGTCACATACTTCACGAATTTATGGGTCCGCTATATTTGATAGAGGAATTTATTGGCAATCGAATCAAATTCTAAAAAGTTTGCTAACAATGTGGCATTCATATATTCGATATATTTCATAGCTAGGGAGTCCTACTATCCTAGATGACAAGAAAACTTTTGCGACCACATCACCCCTTTTGGGTCACTGTGTCGGGCCAGGATGTTTGTTTTCCGCCTGAATCCATCTTGCACATATACAAATCAACCATCCGTTCATGCATGGAATACTGTTCATCTCAGTATTCTTGACAGGCTCCAAAGGAGAATCAGTATTGTGATAGGTACCGACTTAAAGGATCGACTCTAGCCGCTTTCTCACCGACGGGACGTGGCTTCCCTCTGTCTGTTCTGTAGATAATTTCATGGCTTCTGCTTCGAAGAACTTACGTCACTGGCGCTCATTTACTCGTGCAACCAGACTGGCAACTGAATCCCACCCATTCAGAGTTAGATTAACCAAATACAGACGACAATTCTACTCCTGCAGCTTCTTTTCTCGCACTTCCCGCCTGTGGAACTCACTTCCATATCCTTGCTTTCCTAAGGGCTACAACCTCCAGGAATTTAAAGGAAATGTCAATATCCATCTCTTAACCACATGACTCTAGTTCTTTCTACACCACCCTGTATATCTTTTCCTTTCTCTCTATCTTTGCAACTGTCATCACACCTGTATTCCCATCCTTCTCTTGCTCCTTTCTCTGACACCCGCTGTAACTGATTCGTCCTTTCTCCTAGCTAGTTTTTTACTGTTATGTAGCCCCCTGCGCATCAGTGGTGTTACCGCCTTGCTTGGGGTGAAACGAATAAAGAGGATTCTTTTATGGGCTATATTCGTATATAGATTATCGTGGCTTTCCAAAACTTACATTATTATTATTATTATTATTATAATATTATTATTATTATTATTATTATTATTATATAGTCTTTTCTTGACTTAACAAAACCACTTGACTCCAGTTCTTTCTCCATCACCCTGTATATCCGTTCCTTTCTTTCCACCTTTGCAACTGTCATCACACCTGTATTCCCATCCTTCTCTTGCTCCTTTCTCTGAAACTCCTTGTAACTGGTTCGTCTTTCTCTTTACTCTCCTCTTATATAATCTTTTACTCTTAAGTAGCCCCCTGCGCATCAGTGGCGTTACCGCCTTGCATGGGGTGATGCGATTAAAAACAAATCATCTGGCCTCCTAACTCCCCAGACTGCAACCGCTTAATTATTAAGGTTAAAAGTTACTTGAATTTTTAAGGTTAAATTTATTTTATTTTTTTATATACTAGACTCTTACGGAAATTTGAATAAAAGTTACTTGAATTTTTAAGGTTAAATTTATTTATTTTTTATATACTAGACTCTACGGAAATTTGAATAAAAGTTACTTGAATTTTTAAGGTTAAATTTATTTATTTTTTTATATACTAGACTCTACGGAAATTTGAATAAAAGTTACTTGAATTTTTAAGGTTAAATTTATTTATTTTTTTATATACTAGACTCTACGGAAATTTGAATAAAAGTTACTTGAATTTTTAAGGTTAAATTTATTTATTTTATATACTAGACTCTACGAAATTTGAATAAAAGTTACTTGAATTTTTAAGGTTAAATTTATTTATTTTTTTATATACTAGACTCACGGAAATTTGAATAAAAGTTACATTTGAATTTTTAAGGTTAAATTTATTTATTTTTTTATATACTAGACTCTACGGAAATTTGAATAAAAGTTACTTGAATTTTTAAGGTTAAATTTATTTATTTTTTTATATACAATTAGACTCTACGGAAATTTGAATAAAAGCGTTTTGAATTTTAAGGCGAATTTATTTATTTTTTTATATACTAGACTCTACGGAAATTTGAATAAAAGTTACTTGAATTTTTAAGGTTAAATTTATTTATTTTTTTATATACTAGACTCTACGGAAATTTGAATAAAGTTACTGAATTTTTAAGGTTAAATTTATTTATTTTTTTATATACTAGACTCTTACGGAAATTTGAATAAAAGTTACTTGAATTTTTTAAGGTTAAATTTATTTATTTTTTTATATACTAGACTCTACGGAAATTTGAATAAAAGTTACTCTTTGAATTTTTAAGGTTAAATTTATTTATTTTTTTATATACTAGACTCTACGGAAATTTGAATAAAAGTTACTTGAATTTTTAAGGTTAAATTTATTTATTTTTAAGTATACTGCACTCTACGGAAATTTGAATAAAAGTTACTTGAATTTTTAAGGTTAAATTTATTTATTTTTTTATATACTAGACTCTACGGAAATTTGAATAAAAGTTACTTGAATTTTTAAGGTTAAATTTATTTATTTTTTTATATACTAGACTCTTACGGAAATTTGAATAAAAGTTACTTGAATTTTTAAGGTTAAATTTATTTATTTTTTTATATACTAGACTCTACGGAAATTTGAATAAAAGTTACTTGAATTTTAAGGTTAAATTTATTTATTTTTTTATATACTAGACTCTACGGAAATTTGAATAAAAGTTACTTGAATTTTTAAGGTTAAATTTATTTATTTTTTTATATACTAGACTCTACGGAAATTTGAATAAAAGTTACTTGAATTTTTAAGGTTAAATTTATTTATTTTTTTATATACTAGACTCTACGGAAATTTGAATAAAAAAGTTACTTGAATTTTTAAGGTTAAATTTATTTATTTTTTTATATACTAGACTCTACGGAAATTTGAATAAAAGTTACTTGAATTTTTAAGGTTAAATTTATTTATTTTTTTATATACTAGACCTTACGGAAATTTGAATAAAAGTTACTTGAATTTTTAAGGTTAAATTTATTTATTTTTTTATATACTAGACTCTACGGAAATTTGAATAAAAGTTGTTTGAATTTTTAAGGTTAAATTTATTTATTTTTTTTATATACTAGACTCTACGGAAATTTGAATAAAAGTTACTTGAATTTTTAAGGTTAAATTTATTTATTTTTTTATATACTAGACTCTACGGAAATTTGAATAAAAGTTACCTGAATTTTTAAGGTTAAATTTATTTATTTTTTTATATACTAGACTCTACGGAAATTTGAATAAAAGTTACTTGAATTTTTAAGGTTAAATTTATTTATTTTTTTATATACTAGACTCCTACGGAAATTTGAATAAAAGTTACTTGAATTTTTAAGGTTAAATTTATTTATTTTTTTATATACTAGACTCTACGGAAATTTGAATAAAAGTTACTTGAATTTTCAACGTTAAATTATTATTATTTTTTTATATATAAGACTTGTATCTGATTGACTGACAATTCACTACATTAATTTAAATTTGGATTAGAAAACAACACATAAGACTCATGCAAAAGAATAAACAGCGACAGATATAAGAAGAATACATATATTAACAAATATACAATCAATGTTGATAGAGAAAAAGTATGCATTTAAGTGAACAGTGGAAAAGTCAAGAGTTGTCTCTCTTTGACCGTAAATTGAAAGTTCAATTGAACTGAAAAAATGTTCATGAATGCTCAAGAAATTGTTCCTAAGTTTGTTATTGTTAACACTTGTTGAAGGGGACATGTCATTGAAAGAATGTTCTAGAGAAAGTTTAAAATTGTGTCAGCATGCGTGTATGTAAATTAGTGATTTTTGTGAGTGCGATTGGCGCATATTCAACTGACAAGGATTCGTTTGACAGCTGAATTTTCACTGTGTGTGGTGTGTGTGTGTGTGTGTGTGTGTGTGGTGTGTTTGTGTGGTGTGTGTGTGTGTGTGGTGAGTGTGTGTGTGGTGTGTGTGTGTGTGTGGTGTGTGTGGTGTGTGTGTGTGGTGTGTGTGTGTGGTGTGTGTGGTGTGTGTGTATGGTGTGTTTGTGTGGTGTGTGTGTGTGTGTGTGTGTGTGTGTGTGTGTGTGTGTGTGTGTGTGTGTGTGTGTGTGTGTGTGTGTGTGTGTGTGTGTGTGTGTGTGTGTGTGTGTGTGTGTGGTGTGTGAGTGTGTGTGTGTGTGTGTGTGTGTGTGTGTGTGTGTGTGTGTGTGTGTGTGTGTGTGTGTGTGTGTGTGTGTATGGTGTGTTTGTGTGGTGTGTGTGTGTGTGTGGTGAGTGTGTGTGTGGTGTGTGTGTGTGTGTGTGTGTGTGTGGTGAGAGAGAGAGAGAGAGAGAGAGAGAGAGAGAATTATGACGCATGTCCCCAACAACTGTTACTAGCCTCACTAAAAAATGAATGTGGATGTGTGAGTGAGGATTATGACGCGTGTCCCAGCAAATGCTCCCGCAGCTGGGGCCTCACTGAAAATGTACACGTGGGTGTCTTGCTTAAATAGGTACCTGAAGGCTCCAAAGTGCTGCGCAGGAAAAAATCATCTTAGACGTACAAACGATCTGATTGGTTGGGATCAACCAGTCAGTGAGCGCGCTTTCTAGCCAATGGTTGTCCGGCATTGAATGCGGGGTTTGTATGTATACTTATGTGTGTGCGAAGGGGGTTCTCACAGAAACTTTACGAAAACTTGAATAAAAGCTCCTTGAATATTCAACGTCAAATTTGTTTCTTTTTATCTCTTGTTGATGAAACTGGGATTTTGTTCCTTTTTGGAATAAGAAGCTAAGATTTTGTCCAACGGCTTTTTGTTTGTTGGGATTTTTGTCTTGTTACCACATGTAACCATGCTCACAATAATAATAATAATAATAATAATAATAATAATAATAACTGAGGAGAATATTAAGTATTTTGAGAGACTTGTGGTCACTTGTTTCCCAGTGACTGCCGCCGAAGGACTTCTGTAAGAAAAATGTAGAGAAAGGCATTTACTAGTTTTAGCGTCGATGTGGGGACAAGGCTACCACGAAGGAGTATGCAAGGAAACTCGTACACATTAATGTGGCACAATGATGAGACGAGCAAGTTAATCTCGCATCAGGGTAAGAGTTCATGAATAGATGTGGCGTTCTGCGTAGAGCACCCAGTCAGGATCAAATCGTAATTAATATAGCGAGATTAGATTAGTAACAATTACACGACGTCGAAGTAGCTTGCTTAGATGCAGCACAAGACCACAAATATGGAGCGCCCATTTTGGATCGAACTCATTTTACAGACGTAACTGACCGAGTGAAACAAGCTTGCTAACAATTACACCAAATAAAAATCCATAGATAATGATTTACTAAGTGTAGCCATTGATTTGGCACTAGGCCGCGATCATGGAGCACCGTGATGATCAAACGCATTACTCCTGATTGATGTAGTGAGACAAGCTTGTTAATCATTACACCACCTCAAAGGAACACCTAGACGTCGTGTAATGTTTAGCAAGCTAAAACAATTGCAACTGATTAGAGAGTTCAATCCGCACTAAGTGTCTAATTCTTTTGACCTTATGCTAGATCTAAACTACGTTTAGGAGATCATCATTACACCACATTGAAGTGCCCGGATGGGATTAACCAAATAGCTGGTCTGGTTTCACTGACCACATTCTTTTTTTTTTGTTGTTGTTGTTTATTCGAGTTCGAATTCTAGTTGAATTCGTTGCATTCACTTACGCACAAATACCCTAGAGAAAGGTATTAATCCGCCTCTTCCCTCCAGTTATGGGTTAAACAATAGGACAGAGTGTGAGTGGAAGTAGTAATGGTTCAGCATTAGTATTTGAATAAATAAATGAATATTCATCTTTTTTTCCAAATAATCCTTTTCATCATTCTTCAATTATGTTATTTAAATATTTTGTTTTAATATTCAAAACGTATGTTTATTTCTTTTTAATTTAAAAAAATATCGACGGTACCCATTTTTTGGTGCAGTGGATATCGGCTTGGAACGAGAAATCGGGAAGCCGAGTTCGAATTCCAGTTGAAATCCTTGCATTCACTTACGCGCAAATACCCTTGGGATAGGTATTAATCTGCCTCTTCCCTCCAGTTCTGGGTTAAATAACAGGACAGATTGGGTTCTATAGCCTTGGCTGGCAACCAGTCTACCGCAGAAAGTAACGGCAACCTACTGCGAGATAATCTTCTGCCCAGTCAGTCATGTCTCTTTCGAGACATGATCGCCCAAAGCGTGTATCTCGTATGGCACTTAACTGACTGACTGAATATAATAGTTGGAAACATGATTAAGGCTGCTATTGGTCATAAAGTGGGGGTCGATTTTCTATTGTTATTATGTAATAAATTGATCTCCACCTCATTACTACTTAATTATTAAATACATCTCTTTCCCCTCTAGTTAAGAGTCAAATAATAGGACAGATTTGGTTCTATGGCCCTGGTCGGCAACCAGTCTACCACAGAAAGTAATGGCAACCTACTGTGGGATATGTAGGATGTGCGTTGTGGTGCATTGGATATCGGCTCGGAACGAGAAATCGGGGAGCCGAGTTCGAATTCCAGCTGAATTCATTGCATTCACTTACGCGCAAATACCCCTGGGAAAGGTATTAATCCGTCTCTTCCTTCCAGTTATGGGTTAAATAACAGGACAGATTGGGTTCTATAGCCTTGGTCGGCAACCAGTCTACCGAAGAAGGCAATGGCAAACTACTGCGGGATAATCTTCTGTCCAGTCAGTCATGTCTCTTTCGAGACATGATCGCCCAAGCGTGTATCACGTATGGCACTTAACTGACTGACTGACTGTGGGATAATCTTCTGCCCAGTCAGTCGTGTCTCTTTCGAGACATGATCGCCCAAGCGTATCACGTATGGCACTTTTTATTGAGGATTTTTTTTTGTCTCAGCCTGATATTTATTGGGTCAAGGAAACACTTTAAAAGCCAAGAAAAATTAAACCTATAATAAAAATGAAAACTCTCCCCATTTTGAACGTTGGAAATTGTGGTGCGCCTGTACCTAGATAATTATGCTAGTCAAACTGTAATGAAAAGGAAAAAGACTTCGTAAAAATTGAGGTAAAAAAAAAAGTACGTTTGTTTTTTATTTTTGATGATCGGGCCATCTTGCACAATGCGGCGAAAGAACAATAGTCAGGAGCTACATTGTTATCAACGATAATATGCTTTGCCGTCTTTATTGAAAGGACCTTCTTATTAGGGGTCTGAAGTCTTAATAACTATTTAAAAAATAACTGGTGTGACTTTTTCAGCCACTTATTTTCATCACGAGCGACTTTTAATTTGAAACTCGAGTCCAACAAACACATTCAAATTTATTACACCGTCTCTTCAAATAATAAAGTCAGTCTCAATAACTATAATTTACTCAGCTTTTCTTGTTTGACTCTAGATTGCAAATATGAGGCAACCAGTGGGGTTTCAACTCAGTAAATAAGATGTGCGTAAATGGTACAGTGGATATCGGCTCTGAACGAAAAATCGGAGAGCCGAGTTAGAATTCCAGTTGGATTCATTGCATTTACTTACACTTGAGAAAGATATCGCTCCATCTCTTCTCCCTCCAGCAATAGGTTAAATAGCAAAACAGATTGGGTTCTATAGCCTTGGTTGGCAACCAGTCTACCGCAGAAAGTAATTTCAACCTATTGCGGGATAATCTTCTGTCCAGTCAGTCATGACCCTTTGAAGACATGATCGCCCAAGCGATTTTTTACTAGTTACTTTTTTTACTAGTGACGGTTCCGCCTTGCTTGTGAAATGATTAAAAATATTCCGGCTGTTTTTTTTATTTCTTTCTTTTTCGATCCAGGGTGGAATATACGTCGTGCAGCTGCTGGATACTCACGGGGCGCCCATATCTATATTATTCGTTGTATTTTTGGAGTCAGTCGCTGTATCGTGGATATACGGTAAGGGACGTCTTTGTCGATTTCTGAAAAAAAGATATTCGTAGAAAATGTATTGCGTTTGAGAAAGTAAAAACTATTAGAAAATTATTAGAAAAAATTATCAGATTTTTACATATATCAACGGGCTTACGGCTATATCACATTGAATACACCGGTTCTCGCTCGATCACCGAAGTTAAGCAACGTCGAACCTAGTCAGTACCTCGATGGGTGACCACTTGGGAATACAAGCAGCTGGGATATTGGATATGCGGATGACGTAATGGATAATGAATCGGAATTTTCGTTATATTCACTTGCGCTAAATATATGAATACACCTCTTCCCCCTCGGCTATGGATTAATTAGTAAAACTTGTAATTATATTAGTGTTTGGGAGTAAATAACACACCCCAATAACACTAATGACTTAGTCTTGACGCTATAATAAAAACCTCTAAGTAATCTAAAACCATTGGAGTCAGTCTTCAAATTATTTCCAACAGACATCACGACAGATGCCAAAGGAAGACTTTATATCATAACCGCTAGAAAACGAGTTATAACAGTGGCGACAAGGATCGAAACTCGTGTGAGTTATAACTGGAGCTACAAGAATGTCATTGGAGTGATAACAGTCAGTCAGTTAAGTGCCATACGTGATACACGCTTGGGCGATCATGTCTCGAAAGAGACATGACAGACTGGGCAGAAGATTATCCCGCAGTAGGTTGCCATTGCTTTCTGCGGTAGACTGGTTGCCGACCAAGGCTACAGAAGGACGCTGAGGATATTATGGATCGAGCATGTGAGCAATGATGAGGTTTTGGAAAGGAAATTAATACCGAGCACCAGGAAGAGACAGCTAAGGACATACAATGAGGAAGGAGGGCTTGGAGAATCTGATACTAACAGGCCAGATAGAGGGAAGGTTTGAGTTTGAGTTTGAGTTTTGTTTAACGGCATATCAACCTCTGTGGGTTATTTTATGCCAAAAAGGTGGGGTTTTAAGGGTTTTTTAAAAATGTTCAGTTAATAGTGAAACGGTTGATTTAGTCAGATTTTAATGAAAATTTTTGTTTTTATTCTTTTTTATTTTAGAAAACTGAAAATGTCTTCTAGTTTTGTATTAAAAAATGTATTGCTGAGGATAATTTTTTCGCTCAAAAATGTGTTATGGTCATAATTTTTTCTTCAAAATATATTCTTGGTAATATTTTTCCTTCAAAAATGTATATTTTTCTATAAAAGTTTATTTTTATCTATATATTTCTATAAAAGTCTATTTTGATACTTTCATAGTGTTTTGACCTCAGTTTGGAGAGTTAACTATTTACCCATAGCTGGGACCCTAACAGATGCTACCACTCTGCGTCAGGGTGGACCTGAGAACAACAACAATTAAGAGGTGGTTCAATGCTCCTCACAACGTCCCAATCAGAGGCCTTGCTGCCGGATGCAGTTTACCGTCATACCCAGGACCAACTCTGAAAGAAATGAAACCTGAACAAAATAATACACTTACACGACAGGAAATATCGAATGAATGTCAGAGAATCCTAAATCTGAGATGTAATGCCGAAGAAATTCAGAAAAAAGAATGTGTATACGTATAAGCAAAAGAAAAAATTATAAAAAGGAGAATAAATTCATGTTTCAAATATGAAAGATTACATCTCGGAGACGACAACCCCTTTAAGAATTCTCAATGCTACGAGTGCCGTCTAGTAGGACATATACAGTCACAATGTAAAACTAAACCAAGTTCTCACAGGAAAAACATTGCGTTGATCACAGAAAGAAAAGAAAATTTATGAATGCGAAAATTTATAATGTGGGTGAGAAATTCTACATCACAATAAACAGTGAAGTCACAAGGAACGAAATCGGAAATTTGTCTATACTTCTGAGATGAGGTAGTATTTACAGTATTTACATTATTCGGACTATTGTCCTCATCTTTGTTACCATTTATACGACGATTAATAATAGATCATTCTATTTGTCTATATTTCTGAGATGAGGTAGTATTTACAGTATTTACATTATTCGGACTATTGTCCTCATTTTTTGTTGCCATTTGTACAACATTTAATAATAGATCATTCTATTTGTCTATATTTCTGAGATGAGGTAGTATTTACAGTATTTACATTATTCGGACTATTGTCCTTATCTTTGTTGCCATTTGTACAACGTTTCGGCCGTTGTACGCGCCGGCTTTTTTCAGGTGCTCGGAATTTCGATTCGAACCCTTTATTGCAATCACTGGGGTATATCATTCTCATTCCTTGCGTAGTAATAATGCCACCATTGAAAATCATGGGCCTATATTAAAAAACACTTCGAAAGTTACGAGTAGTGTCTTGGTTAGAAATTATTTTGAGGGGCGAAAAAACTTATAAAAATTCAAAATTAAAACTGAAAACTTACTAAGAACTTATTCGTTACTGACTGGATAGAATTATTTGAGCTTTGGGGTTTACCTATAAACGTTTATTTCAAAAATATTAGTACACAAGCGACCATAAATGAGTGTGAATATTCAAAGAAAGAATTGCAAAAATGTTTTTCAGAAGCTCTGTCTGTTGAGTTAGGGCGTTGTTCCAGATTCAAAGCGAAGTTTCAAGTAGGAAATGGTACGACGTCAGTAGTTGAACCGAAAAAGAGTGTATTGTTCGCAGCATTGGAACTAATCAACGAAGAATTAGACAGACTTGAAACGTAGGCGTAACTGAAAAGTTCAAAATGGGCAGCACTAGCAAAGTATGTAAAGAAAAAAAAAATTTCTGCTGAAGTTAAACAGTTGTTGAAACACCCATAATTACCAATTATTAATAAGGTTTTGAGAAGTTAAAGGATGAAAAAACTTTTCGAAGATGGATCTGTCTGAAACCTATTTATAAATAAAAGTTGAAAAGAACGTTAACAACTACAAGGGATTGTATAAGTTCGACCGACTTCCTTTTGGTATAGGTGTGACTCCAGCTATATTTTAGCAATCTATGGATCAGTCAAGTGCCATACGTGTTACACGCTTGGGCGATCATGTCTCTTTCGAGACATGATTGACTGGACAGAAGATTTTCCCACAGTAGGTTGCCATTGCTTTCTGCAGTAGACTGGATGCCAGCCAAGGTTATAGAACCCAATTTGTCCGGTTATCTAACCCATAACTGAAGAGAGAAGAGAAAGATTATATTACATCATTATATTAAGTATAATTAATGGGGTACCAGTTTATTACTTTATGACAATAGAAAACCTATACCCCACTTTATGCCCAGGAGGTTTTGATTATATTTTCAATTATTATATTGAGTCAGTCAGCTAAGTGCCATACGTGATACACGCTTGGGCGTTCATGTCTCAAAAGAGACATGACTCACTAATTTTTAGATTTTTGTTTTCATTTCTATTTCAGTTTTCTTATCGCCAAATAAATTTTATTTTTCTGGTTTGACAAAGTCTTACCAGCCTACTGTTTATTGTTTTATTTCATTCTTAGTTAACGTTTTTATTTTAGTTACTTATTAAACACTTTTATTTGTACTAAAATCCGTTTATTTGTTTTGTTCAACTTTTGATTTTTCTTGTTTTTCTTCTTAGTTTCCCACCTTAGGCTTTGCACTTTAAATTTTTTCGGGGGTAATTTTTAGTTTTCCGAGGTTACTGTATTTTATTTCATTCTGATTTTATTTCTTAACTTTATTGTCTTGAATTAAATGTTTTATTTCATTTTTACGTCTTTGAGTGAATTTTATTTTACATCGTTTCCTTTTCTTTGTTTATTATTTAAAACACTTTATTCGTATTAGTTTCACAAGACTTCAATTTTGAATGAATTTTATGAACTTTAAACGTAGATTCTCCGTATAAATGCGACTCGGTAGATTACTCTGCATGCAAAAAAGCAACATTAATAAGGAGAAAAACAAGAGCATGAAGACCAATATTGGCCCAAATATAAGAAAACAAAAGATTATGGTGTACTACACTAAACAACAACTAAAGACAACAAAAACGGCAATGTTGAGGCCGGGGATTTACCATGTTGTTAGAAGTCCCCTACTAAATGCATTATCAATGTTGCAGAAGTTTTGGAGCGAGCCAAGTGTTACGCCCACTTTATAAAAGCAGGTGGGACTTTGTAAGAACTGCATTAATTAAAGGATATTGAGAAAATAATTATGTCAGTCTTCGTGGTGAACAAGCGTAAAATTTATCGTTAAACTAAAGACACAGTGATAAAATTACTGGTGTCCCTGAGTGTTAACCCACAGAGAATAACTAAAAATTCTGACTTTTTAATGTTGGACATATGGATACCTACGCTTGAAGATTGCATAAAATCAATTGGGAATTTATAACGAAAGTTTTGATATTAAGAATTGAGTACGAAGGCGAGCGTTGAACCAGTGTAGCGATATTAGAGTTTCTTTTTATGTTATCAGGGAGAATCTTGCCACGTACCTGTCGCAAAATGGCCAGATATTCGGTGCAACCTGCGATAATTTGACTGGGGATAGTGTTTCAACACAATGTCGTACTACGAAGCCTTCCGCTCCGTCCTCAAATATCTGGATGTAGGAGATCATAAAATTTTGGTCAGTGTGACCGGCCGCAAACAGACCTGCTGGAAGTGTGGAAATATTGGTCATTATTTGACCAAACTCCTCTTCTTTCCGCATCTGTAAATTCCGCATCCCTATGATGGGTTGATCCTTGGTCACGGCAACCAAATGTGGCACCTTATGCCCGAGGTTGGCTTGTTAATTGCGACGCTTGTTCTCGTCGACGATCGTGAGGGCACCAGTTGTAACACTGCCACCCGGCTGGCAGGTTGGTTCGGTCGCTGTTGCTGGTCGTAATTATCTCGTCCGATGACGTCGTCACAAAAGCTGGTTTTCAAGGCGTCTATTGCAACAACGTGCCACTTCCCACGTTGTGAATTGATCTCAGAGGTCGCGTTGACCTCAGTAGGCGTCTTTCCACCAAAGCCAGTACTGGTGTACACTTGAGGTTAAAAATAAACACGCAAAAAAAAAAATAATAAAAAAAATGAATAAGGTCGAACAAGTTACTAAGAATGTCTTTATATATATATATAAAAAAGCAATGTTTTTTTCTTTCACAGAAGCAGACAATACAGTTGTCAGAATGATAATACAGTTGTTAGAATGGCAGTTTACAACGGAGAGAGAGAGAGAGAGAGAGAGAGAGAGAGAGTTTAAGAATATCAGGGCTTTCAATCCTTAAGTAAAAATGTCTTTTCTAAGTTTCGTTAAAGTAAACAGAACTCTTCAAATTTCCACTAAAGTCTTTTCACGTATTCATTAAATTTTCACTAAAGTCTTTTCACAATTTCTCTAAAATTGGAGCTGTCCGTTTTCTAGGTGATATAAAAAATAACAATGTTCTTTCGGGTTCTTAACGGAACTTGACGGGATTTACCGAATCAGAGGTGGTTAATGGCGACGACGTGGCGACGGCGGTGTGGGGTTGGTTTCCTTGTCGTCTGGAAGCTCGCTCCCGGTTCAACTGACTTTTTCTCGTTGAGTCTCTATTTTTATAATCCTCTTCAATCCTCTCGGGGGATCTAGCCGACTCTATGTCTTCGGCCAAAGAATTCATTTTCTATCCACTCGACTTGCAGGAGGGGTAACTCGACGAATAAAATATCACCAGCTCACTTCCTTTCGATTCCATAATATTCAGATTTTCCAATTTCCCACAAATTTTCTGTTCTCAGGGAACATCTGTTGAGAGACTTTAACCCCGCCTGACCCCATCAAACCAATCCTGACACTATGTTTTGCCTACTCATAAAATTTTAGCTTTACCTAAAATATTCGCTTCGAACACGAAAGAAGAATAATTATATTTCTACCTTTCTTTCTCAAAAATAGTTAATTGTTCTAATCCCCGGATTTTACAAGTACATGATAGTATTAAAATAGTTAATTTTTCTATTCCCCGGATTTTACAAGTATACGATAGTATTAAAATAATTTTTTACATAAGCTCATATCGCGAATTACAATAAAACACAACTAATAATGCCACTAATATTAATTCCTCTCTCTCCACTGTATTAAAACAAACAAAAGAAAGTATACCCGCGGGAGATAGTGTCACACCAAAACCACAGTGGTCAAACCTCTGGATGGGTCATGTTCACACTCCACATTGTTCGCTGCTTGTGGAGATTTGGAGAAGAAAAAATAGGAATGGATGGTCGCTGGTAGGGTCAGAGGGAAACGCCAGATATCGTGAACTCAGTCTTCTGAATCCCCTAGGACTAAAGGTACGGTCAGGTACACTATCGTTATTAGTGTTAAGAGTGACACCTCGACCTAAAAAAACATCCCATTTCAAGAATTAGTAATTCAGTCTCGTAGCGGCTGAAGCAGGTTGGCAGGGACAAAACCCCGAGATTAGATGGTTTTCTTTATGAACTGTACTATGAAGGTAGTCGCCTGTCTTTGTCACTTTGGGGGAGAGTTCATTATCTGAGGAATAGGTGTGTTTCATCATAACAATATGATCATCTATATCGAGGTCAAGGACGGCATTTCGATCGCCCACCAAAACTACCCGACGGGATTTCGACAAAAACGGCTCAATCCGCCTAAATAATTCAGGCCGTTCTTTATGGTCACTGGACCCATAAGTCCCAATGAGACGAAGAGCCTTATCCTTTATGGTAATATCCAATACTCAAAGCCTGATTAAAAAAAATCTTTATGATTAAAAAAAAATATACATAAAAATAGACTTTTATAGAAAAATATACATTTTTGAAGAAAAAATATTAGCAATGCATTTTTTAAGGAAAAACATGATTCTCAACAAAACATTTTAAGTACAAAACTAGAAGACATCCTCAGTTTTCTAGAATAAAAATGAATAAGAACAAAAGATTTTCATTAAAATCTGATTAAATTAAACTTCTCACTATAACCAAACATTAAAAAATACCTTAAAACCCTACCTTTTTGGCATTAAATAACCCACAGAGGTGTTGATATGCCGTTAAACAAAACTCTAACTCAAACTCTCTAGTTTGATTGGAATTGAGTGCAGTGATGTGAGGGACTATTCAGGACAACCTTTATTTGGTTCACTTGATCATCGGGTTAGTCGACAGTGAAACGCCTTTTGTTTCTCGTGTGTGCTTTTCGTTTTTGTTGTTGTGGTTGGATGAGTGTGTGTCGAGTGAGTGTTTCGTCGAATGATTGTTAGAGTTTTTTTTTTTGTTAAGTTCCTAGAGTCTCTGAGGTATTATTGTGACTGTAGTAAGAACGGAAAATAAGAATGTGTTGTTTTGGTGCAAGGATTAATGTAGTATGTTTGGGCCAGTGGTTGTGGTTAGCTAAGCTTAAGTATAAGACAGGCGAAGACAAGTCTTCTTCGTCCCACATTTTTGGCCTTGTGCAACATTTGTACATATTTGTGTGATAAAACCGTTGCAGTTAGTCTTCAGACTATTTCTTAAAGACGAACAAGATTTTATATTATAACCGATAGGAACGAGTTTTAAAAATAAGAAACGTCGATACTTGTCACTACCTAGGTGCTTCGATGTGCTATTGGCGTATTAGATAATGGCACAGAATTGTGAATCGGAGAACCGGGTTTCAATTTCAATTGAATTCGTTATATCCACTTACGCAAATACTGTTGGGAAAGATATGTATCAATCTCTTCTCTCCCAAGCTATGGGTTAATTACTAACTCTTGTATCACTAAACCGTTATTACCTAAAAATAATTATTATCATCTAAAACTATTTTACGGCTGTAAATAGCTTGCAAAGTGTTGATAAACCGTAAAAAACGAATCAATAAAATAATGCAAGTAAACGGAAGGGAATTCCACAGGCAGGAAGTGTGAGAAAAGAAGCTAATGGAGTGGAATTTGCGTTTACAATTTATAATCATATCGCCCCAAGCAAGGCATTTTACTGCCACTGTTTTGCAGGGGATGACATAGGAGGAAAGTTATGAAAAAGAGTGACAGGTTATAGGGGATGTCAGTGAGTGGATAAAAAAAGGATGAGAATATTGATGAGAGTGGTGTGGGCGGAGAAAGGAGCATGATAGAGAGGATGCAGGTTAGCGACATAGGAGATGACTATTGACATTACATTTAAATTCTTGAAGATTCTATCTGTCGGAAAAGAACAAGTAAATAGAAGGGAATTCCACGAGCGGGAAGTGCGAGAAAAGAAGCAGAGGGAGTAGAATTTGCGTTGACAATTTATTGGTTTCACAGTAAAAAGGTGGGACCCAGTTGCTAATCTTGTGGCTCGAGTAAATTCATATATAGTGGGCACCAGTGAGCTAAGTTCATCAGAGCAGAATCCTAGTTTATTCATGCTAAAATTATCACGATTTTTCGGAATAAGGACTTCTACGGGGGTCATTCAATAAATAAGGTGAATTTTTTGGTATAAGGACTTCTACGAGGGTCATTCAATAAATAAGGTGAATTTTTCGGAATAAGGACTTCTACGAGGGTCATTCAATAAATAAGGTGAATGTTTCGGAATAAGGACTTCTATGAGGGTTATTCAATAAATAAGGTGAATGTTTCGGAATAAGGACTTCTACGAGGGTCATTCAATAAATAAGGTGAATTTTTCGGTATAAGGACTTCTACGAGGGTCATTCAATAAATAAGGTGAACTTTTCGGTATAAGGACTTCTACGAGGATCATTCAATAAATAAGGTGAATTTTTCGGAATAAGGACTTCTACGAGGGTCATTCAATAAATAAGGTGAAATTTTCGGAATAAGGACTTCTACGAGGATCATTCAATAAATAAGGTTAATTTTTCGGAATAAGGACTTCTACGAGGATCATTCAATAAATAAGGTTAATTTTTCGGAATAAGGACTTCTACGAGGGTCATTCAATAAATAAGGTGAATTTTTCGTTATAAGGACTTCTACGAGGATCATTCAATAAATAAGGTGAATTTTTCGGAATAAGGACTTCTACGAGGATCATTCAATAAATAAGGTTAATTTTTCGGAATAAGAACTTCTACGAGGATCATTCAATAAATAAGGTTAATTTTTCGGAATAAGGACTTCTATGAGGGTCATTCAATAAATAAGGTGAATTTTTCGGAATAAGGACTTCTATGAGGGTCATTCAATAAATAAGGTGAATTTTTCGGAACAAGGACTTCTACGAGGGTCATTCAATAAATAAGGTGAATGTTTCGGTATAAGGATTTCTACGAGAGTCATTCAATAAAAAAGACTTAAATAATTAAATTAACCATTGGCACTTACTTTTTTACATATTTTGTTTTTGCCTGAAAAAACACTTTTTTTTTAAAAAAATATTTCTTTTGTTTCAAAATTACTGGGAAAAATATTCACATTTTTTTGTTGACCAAATGAATTTTTAAAACATCGGGATAAATATTAAAAATATAATTTTGAAGGGCGTAGCTTAAAAAATGTAGGCGTGCATAGATTACAGTCACACACAGCCTCACAGATTGCCTTTTATATGTATAGATTTCTAATACGGCGGTAAAATCTTTTATTGTTTTGAATAAAACATCTGACATTTTTTTCATGTACTTATATTATGAAATGAGACGTATAGATTTTGTTGTGTGTAAGACTTGTATCAGTCATACGTAATATAAACTTTTCATTCAGTTTTTCTTGTTTTCGTATAAGTGATATTTTTTATGAAAAAAAAAGTGTATTAAACTGTATGTTGTGGAGTAGTTTTTGCACTGAAGGTTATAATCGTGCTATGTCGGTTGCTAATCGACTTAACGCACCCAAAATGTTAGGAACTTGGTAATCTTCCACTGAAAGCTGACTCCTTAGTATTTCGACTAAATGCTGACTAATATCAACTGCCTAGTAGTTCTGCTGAACTTCAATAAAACTCTAAAGAACTCCTATGAACTTCCCAAGAGCTTCTCGAGTTAACTTCCTGTTAACTCTTATTAATATAGGAGGGAGAGTCCGTTATCTGAGGAATAGGCGTGTTTCCCCATAACAATATTCTATACGCCCGAGCGTTTTCGGCTATTCTGTTTCGCTGAGATCAAAGTGTAGTGACAAGATAAGACCAGTTCTATACCCAGTTACCGCGTAAGAAGGGGCTCATACATTGATTTGTATCGTGTTAGCTTTCTTTTGGATATATTTGCATTTAATGATTGAAAAATCAAAATTCTTTATTATATACGACAATAAAATTCATTGTACAGCTAAAAGTGGCCTGAGCGCTCAAGTTCTCCACATTAAAAACCGATCTTGTGTCACATCTCGCTCCAGTAGGGGAAAAGGGTAAATAAACACATTTTGTGGTGGGTGGCATATGACCAGATCTAACCAGCTATGACTAGCTCTGACCAGATAAGACCAGTTTAATACCCAGCTACCGCGTATGCGGGTGTTGAGTAATATTTGACCAATGACTGAGCGATCGCGCTTAGGTTTCCCACGTTAAAAACCGACCTTGTGTCACAACTCGCCCCATTAGGGGAGTAGCGGAAATAAATATCAAGAATATCTGTGTGTGTATGTGTGTTTTTTTATTTTTAACTGAATATATATATATATATATATATATATATATAATCTAAACTTATTTATAAATGGAACTTTGTCTGTGTGTGTGTGTGTGTATGTGTGTGTGTGTATGTGTGTGTGTGTCCGTTACCTATAGACTCCGAAACGGCTGAACCGATTTTCTTGAAAATTTACACAGTGGTACTATAAGCGTCTCCGAGTGTTCTTAGCTAGGTTTTGTGTCGAGGTACCCTCGATAAATATCGAAAATCGATAATCGAAAAAAGCGGGTTATAGAAGGAGTGGTCCGATTTTAATCAAATTTGATACACTCAGAGACAAAGACATAAGAAACGATATTCAGAAGTTTCAAGGTTGCAGTTCTTACAATAGTGCAGAAAATCGATAATATATATATAAAATGCAAGATGTTTGTGTGTGTGTCTGTTTATCTGCCTGTATGTCTGTATTTTTTCAGCCCTTTTATTTTAGTTTTTGCTTTGGGTTTGGCTCTAAGTAGGTATAATTGTAGTTCTTAGTCTCAGACATGATACCATTTACTCAGAGGACTTATTTAGCCTTCAAAATTCAGATTACGACGAAAAAAAAAATTATTTGATATCGATACCAGGAAATCAAAATTTGACTTACATCCATTCATTTTTCTTTCAGTCTACGGTTTCGCTTTAACTGGAAACAACTATTGCTTTTTAGTCTTTCGTGCCAACGTCCAAAGTGTCTGAGTTCCAGGACCATGGATTAGTTTTAAAGCTTTCATTACACCCGAGCAACGCCGGGCTATACTGCTAGTATATATATATATATATATATATATATATATATATATACTTTAGAATATGTTTAAATTTAATAGCTCTATTTCTATATTGAGGACTGTTGAAAATGAATGTTTTGAACATTGTTAATATTTTTTTCGTTCCTTATTAATTTATATATATATACAAAGTAGAACCCTTGAAGTTCAAACACGTTTACGTTGTGGCCGTTTTCTTAGCTGATATATATATATAAAAGGCAAGATGTTTGTGTGTGTGTCTATTTATCTGCCGGTATGTTTGTATTTTTTCAGCCCTTTTATTTTAGTTTTTGCTTCGGGTTTGGCTCTAAGCAGGTGTAATTGTAGTTCTTAGTCTCAGCCGTGATACCATTTACTCAGAGGATTTATTTGGACTTTAAAATTCAGTTTACGACGAAAAAACTTATTTGATATCGATACCAGGAAATCAAAATTTGACTTACATCCATTCCTTTTTCTTTCAGTCTACGGTTTCGCTTTAACTGGAAACAACTATTGCTTTTTTAGTTTTTCGTGCCAACGTCCAAAGTGTCTGAGCTCCAGGACCATGGATTAGTTTTAAAGCTTTCATTAGACCCGAGCAACGCCGGGCTATACTAATAGTATATATATATATATATATATATATATATATATATATATATTAATAGCTCTATTAATAGGACTGTTTAAAATGAATGTTTTGAACATTGTTAATATTTTTTTCGTTCCTTATTAATTTATATATATATATATATATATATATATATATATATATATATATATATATATACAAACCCTTGAAGTTCAAACACGTTTACGTTGTGGCCGTTTTCTTAGCTGATATATACACAGTGTTTTTTTTTTCTTTTAATTAATAATGAATTAAAAATAGTTTTAGCCTTTTATAATCGTATTGTTTCCGAGTATGTTGCGGTTTCACTATAGATACACATATTTAAAAGTCTACATATTCAGTTTAAAATAAATCATCCTTGATAATGTCCAACAGAATAACCGAAAGCGTTCGGGTATAGAGAAAATTTCGGACACATTTTACGCACTTTATGTCCAGAAAAAGAAAATACTTAAATATGAATACAAGAAAAATTGAATCAATATCTTAATCGCACAACTTCGTCGGTCGTCTTTCATGAAGATTGCATAAAAGAGGGAATGCTACCACACACACACACACACACACACACACACACACACACACACACACACATATATATATATATATATATATATATATATATATATTTATAGACACACACATAGCTGGGGCACTTTGACGTGGTGTAATGGTTTGCAAGTTTGAATTGTTAGATAGGTCAGTCAGTTAAGTGCCATACGTGATACACGCTTGGGCGATCATGTCTCGAAAGAGACATGACTGACTGGGCAGAAGATTATCCCGCAGTAGGTTGCCATTGCTTTCTGCGGTAGACTGGTTGCCGACCAAGGCTATAGAACCCAATCTGTCCTCTTTTTTAACCCATAAATGGAGGGAAGAGACGGATTAATACCTTTCCCAAGGGTATTTGCGCGTAGTGTAAATACAATGGATTTAGCTGGAATTCGAACTCGGCTCCCCGGTTTCTCGTTCCGAGCCGATATCCACTGTACTACAACGCACATCCGTTAGATAGGTACATCCACTAAATCGCTGAAAAAACAGCATAGTATGAATAAAAAAGGCCCCAAACTTAATAAACACGAAATTTTTCCATCAAAATATATTATTTTTAAGAGGAAAGATCAAAGTATTTTAAAATTAATTTTAAAATTTTTTAATCCTTTCTAACACGTTCGAAATTTCGGCAAAAATCTTCATTTTGATTTTATGTAACCGCTAACCAAATCGTTACAAGAGTTCATAGTAGAAAACGTGATATCACATAACTCATTTTTTTTCCGGTGACAAACACCTTAATTTGGAAATTTCCGTAAAAATCAAATAATAGTCGGATGTTAATGAAACTTTTAGGACTTATTCACAAATAAATGCAATTAGTTTTTAAATTATTATTTTAAAAAAATCTTGGTATATATATATATATATTTAATGTATCGAGGCAGCAAGTAATTTTCTAAACATACGCTGTTAAATATAAGAGACAATGAATGTCTATTATGTTTAATCATGAGCCGTTCTAAATGTCGTATTTTTGCTTTAATTTCAATTGAAAATAAAGACAAAGATTCTCCAACATTTGGATAATTATTTATTAATTTTCTTCTAAGTTTTCGGCTCACATGAGTCATCTTCAGAGAGGTTGTTTAGACTGAAATATTATAACATCCACCATCACGTCATAAAACCGCATCGCAAATTTAAGAACTGCGTTTATTATTTTTGGTAACTATTGCCGTTGCCAAGCGGAGTTTTATGTCAACACAAAATAAAATCATCGGTGATGGTGGATGTTATAATATTTCAGTCTAAACAACCTCTCTGAAGATGACTCATGTGAGCCGAAAGCTTAGAAGAAAATTAATAAATAATTATCCAAATGTTGGAGAATCTTTGTCTTCGTTTTCAACTGAAATTAAAGCAAAAATACGACGTTTAGAACGGCTCATAATTAAACATAATAGACATTCATTGTCTCTTATATATATATATGTTACCCCCTCCACGTAGATTCACAAAATATTATGAAATTAAATTTTGTTGCGATAATTGGTTTTATTAGTTAAACGCAGGACTCATTGGGGAATGAAAATCATCTATTATTTTTTTAATTGCCTTTATTTCCGAAAATCTGCTCCCAATAATAAAATAAAAAGGCAATGCAACTATGACATTATTTAATTTGATAAGCTTTTAATTGCTTGAAAAATAATATATATTAAGGACATTATAGTCTGAAAAATATGTCTTTTCGATTAATAATGATATTTAAAAAAATCTTTTTCAGTTTTTTTTTAAATCATGATAATTTATTATAAGATTCTTAAAATGTTTTTTAAAATACTTCAAAGATTTGTTGATGTTAGTTCAAAAACTTATTAAGCGAAGATTATAAATAATCGAAAATTAAAAATTTTAATACAAATCGTCGTCCCTTCCTATTTTTAAAATAATTTAAAACTTTTTTGTGTGTGTGTGTATTTGAATTTTTTTATGATAATTTTTATATGTAAATTAAAATGTCATGTGTTTCAGGGTTTCTTCCCTTTGCAGGAAAAAATTTTGTACAACTATGTCACTTGTGATCGCCATACACTTATCTTATCTCATCCCGCATTTGTCAAATCTGTCAACAAATACGGTGGAAAGGTTAAAAAGTTTAGTTCCGTGTTTAAGAAATAGTTTTATTGTAAATTCCATGCTATAAATAAGTAATACTTGTGTATATCAGATTAATTTAACATTAAATTTGCTAATTTTCTAAAAATAATATGTCACAGATGTATTTTTTAGTTTTGCAAGATTTTTTGAAACCGAGAATAAACTTTTGTTTACAAATGTGTCAATCGCTTAAGAATGGCCGAAACAAAGATTAGAAAAAAATAAATTGAAAAATTATGGATTCCAATCAATATAATTTCTGTTTGAAATACACCAGAGTATTTTGCTTACTAGAAATAGTAAATTTAAACATTTAGCTTTCAATTAAAACTAAAGTAAAAGTTTCGAGAGAACTTTTTATTTTTAAGAATTCAATTTAAAATCTAGATATCGAAAATGAGTGGAGGTGCCTATGTGAGATTTGAATATATGGATTGAAATCCGACGATAATGAATAGAATAAGTAAAGAACGGATAAAAAAAATAGTGTTTTTAATTTAATATGTTTCACTTTAACAAGCTTCTTCAGATACTTTTTTAAAGACGAATGATCGTTTAAAAACGAATTCTTTAAAAGACGAATGATTTGGATTTTTAAAAGTTTAAAACCTTTTAAATCATTCGTGCTTTAAACAAATCTCTGAAGAAGTTTGTTAAAGAGAAACATGTTAGATTAATAACCCTTTTTTCCTACTTGTTCTTTACTTATTCTATTAAGTATACTTTAGAATAAACTACAACTATATATATAAATATATATATATATATATATATATATATAAACATGTTACGGAAAACAACGAATTTTAACGAAACTTGGTTATAAGCAACCGACAATTTGAAATGAATTGTTTATAATACTGTTTCATTAAAAAACAGAATATCTACTTAAATACGAGTATCGATAAAAAATAATGTTCAAACAATTCATTTCAAATATATATATATATATATATATATATATATATATATATATATATATATATATATATAATAACTGTAAAAGTACATAATTCTGTTTGCTAACGTTTGTTTAGGGCTTATAGAAAAGCTTGGTGGAGTGTGAACCGGGCGATAGTTTAGCCTATCTACTCCAATTGAAAAAAAAAAGTGAGAAGATTGGAAAAGAGAAAGCCGGAAACCACATCCTAAACAGGGAACAAGGGATGAGCCTCTTAACCTGTTCAATAGACGTAGGTGGGTTCACACTCCACCCACATCTATTGAACAGGTTAAGAAGCTTATCACTTGTTTCCTTGTTAGGATGTGGTTTCCGGCTTTCTCTTTTCCAATCTTTTCACTTTTACGTAGTCCCCTGCACATCAGTGGCGTTACCGCCTTGCCCGGGGTGATATGATTAAAAAAAAAAATTCTACCATAAAATCATTGAAGTTAAGATAAGTTAAGAAGACAGATGACGAGGTCATCCTCTCGTGTTCAAAGTTTAAAAAAATATTTTTACAAAAAATATAAAAATGATAAGTAAATTATAAGTTCGAAAAATGAATTAAGTTAGAAGATATTAAAAAATTAAAAAAAAAACTTCATTAATGAAACGCATTTCTTGACTAAAGTTACCTATAAATTTAAATAAAAGGTTTTAGCCTTTATAAAGGCTTTTTAGCATTTGGGGAAAAGGTACTTTTGTTTTGAATAAAAGTACTTTTATGTTTGAATGAAAGCTTCAATAGCCAAACCGCAAAACGTGAAGAGGCAACATCGAAGACAGCAGTAGCAGCAATTGTAGTCGTAATAACACGAGTGGAAGCCGCTATCACAACTGCAAGTAAGAAACTACAACCAGAACAGTTGTAAGAACGAGAGCAAGTGGCAAGGAAGCGGCAAACGTCTCCTGTTGGGCTCTTTTTTTTAAAAGTTGTATTTTTCTATTTTACTTCCTTAAAATAACGACAAAAAAAAAAAAAAGTAACAGATTTCGATTGGCTTAAACCGGCGCAGGCGAACTGCATTAAACTCTCGTTCATTTTACACAACTTTCTCGCCCTTAAACACTTCTTTATATTTCTTAATTCACTACTTTTTTCTGTTTCCACCCCCCTTTCTTGTTTTCTTTTATCTCGAACTGTCTTTTATTCTTTCGTCTTATTTTTTATTTTTATTTTTATTCAATTATTTCCATATTCTTTTCCCGCCACACAAGACTTTGTTGTTTAAATTCTACCATTTGTTTACTTTCTTTGTTCTACCAACCGCTCTTTCTCTCTTTTCTTCCGTTTTCAGTTTATATCCCGACCACAAAAAAAAAAAAAAAAATAGAGGTGAATTTATTTTAGTTCTCTCTCCTTTCTCTTCTTCTTTCACTCTTAAATTCATATCAACCTACCCTAACTTTCCATCACCCCACAAACTTTCACTTTTAAGCCCACCTCCTCCTGCTCTTTCTCCAACCCCCATCACGAAACATATAATTATCATTGTTAGTATTAACAACTTTATTAATATTATTTAAAAGACAAAACAGACTTTGATGACTTATTATTACTTACCGGTCTAATTTTTTTTTTTAACAATCTATCGTCGTTTAAGCAGCTGTAGCCTCTCTTGCGTGTACGGGTTGCCAAGTAAGGACATGATACTACCTCCACCACCATCGTCTTCCACAACAATACCACCGCCATCGCCATAGCGTTCGAAGTCACTGCCACTGTCAACATATCTCGTCTTTACATACCAGCGTTATTTCTCTCCTGGTGGAGAGACTACAACAGGGTCTGACCACAACGCTTTTCAGTAACTGTTAGTCGCGGAAAAACTCGTCCGTAGCGCGTGCACCATCCAAATGCACGGGTCGGTGTTTTAACCCTGGGTGTGCGACCATTACTATATTTACTGCCCCTTCCACCATCACGGGCCCATCACTGCCAATAATTTAATTGTATTCTTAATAATATCAACTCTTGCCTATTGCTAGGCAATTTGAGTATTATTCATCTTTTATTATTAGCAAATATCTGAGTCGATTACAAAAAAAGGCAAAAGTGACATTGATCGGAACATCTGTTAAATCTTAGTTTTACGAAACAAAAAACAAAACAAAACAAAAAAAAATAGAAGAAAGGAAGAGAAGCAGACGAATAAAGAAAGCAGACGACCAGTGCGGACCTCTTCAGTTATATCCAGCCTCTAGCTCCCTTCTATCGCCCATCGACTATTACCATTTTCGCCTTCATCTCTCTATTTTCCTTTTCAAACGCCGGCGTCAACATAATTTTTGTTACGGTTTCTACCCAATTGCCCAAGTTGGTTATTCTGGAACAGAACCTCCAGTGTTTCGCCTCACGTTGTGGTTGTTAATACCGGCCGCACACCGGTCACAAATGGCTCCCACCCCGACAGCACCCGTTCCCGTCGGAGATGGATCTTTGAAGATAATCGAGAAACCGAAAGAGGAAGAACGAGAAACATGGGGTAAGAAAGCTGACTTTCTCCTGTCCGTCATCGGGTTTGCAGTCGACTTAGGCAATGTGTGGAGATTCCCCTATATCTGTTATCGAAATGGCGGAGGTAAGTCCCAAACTCTATTTTTATAATAATAATGATAATAACGATTTCTTTTAGGACCGATTCTTACGTTAGATGTTGAATTTGGAAAATCTGTACGTTGATAATGTTGAAAAATGGATTTTTTTTTCAATAAGTGCTGCGTTGGTAATTTGTCATAATCACAGTTAATATCAAAAATATGCTTCCAATAATTGCGTTAAATTTTAAAAGGGAAATTTATTTACAGTTTTACGACAAAGTTTTTGCTCGAAAAGTGTGGACACGTTTCGTTATTGCATCGTCTCATTTGAAACGTTCTCAGAAAAAAACTCATAATAAGAAAGCATACATTTTAATCAGTTAAGTACCATACGAGATACACACTTGGGCGATCATGTCTCGTAAGAGACATGACTGACTGGGTAGAAGATTATCCCGCAGTAGGTTGCCATTGCTTTCTGCGGTAGACTGGTTGCCAGCCAAGGTAACAGAACCCAATCAGTCCTGTCATGTATCTCACAGATGGAAGGAAAAGAGATAGATTATATTACATTATTAGATTAAGTATCGTTAGTGGGGGATCAGTTTATTACTTTATGACAATAGAAAACCGATTTCCTTCTTTATGCCTAGTATAAGTTTTAATTATGTTTCCAACTATTATATTCAGTCAGTCAGTTAAGTGCCATACGTGAGAGACGTTTTGGGCGATCATGTCTCGAAAAAGGCAGACTGACTGGGCAGAAGATTATCTCGCAGTAGGTTGTCATTACTTTTGTGGTAGACTGGTTGCCAACCAAGGCTATAGAACCCAATCTATCCTTTTAGTTAACTCATAACTGGAGGGAAGAGACGGATTAATACCTTTCCCAAGAGTA
>JBBBDQ010030740.1:162500-225000 GCA_037127315.1 Ascarosepion bandense | reverse complement strand
ATGGTTGTTCTGTTAATATTGCACAAAAACCTGACCATCAACTGAATTTATAAATATTTAATAATTACCTATATTGCAGTTTCATCAATGACAGCAAGAAGAAAATTTAACGCGATTCGGACGAGTTCCTCTTTGCTTCCTTGCCTTGTAAAATCTTTCAAAATAATAATAACAAAAGAATCATTCTATTTTCATTTGGCAATAAATACTAAAAATAGTATGAAATACATCATTTCTTTAAAAAAAAACTGGGGTGGCCTAATAATTATGGCCGGGAGTGTATATATATATATATATATATATATATATATATATATATATATATATATACACTCTGAATATTGCTGCCACATGTGGTTCGGTTTCCCTGGTATTTACCTTGAGCTCCTTTATAAAATCCCCAAAAGAATCAGCAATATTATCGGTCCTGATCTGGCGACTCGGCTTCTGTCATTTTTCTACCACCATAAGGTTGCCTTTCTGTGCCTGTGCTTGTGGTACTCTCTTCTGGCTCCATATTTTCTAGCCAGGTTTAATCTGCAAAAATTAAAATGCAACAACAAATTGCTATCTACTGTTCTGATTACTCCTTTGTCTTTCTACTCACAATTAATGTTTTAGTTCCTAATTCTTTCATACCCGGTAACGCTTTGTGTTTTAGTGGCTTTATTGCCTTGCTTGGGGTGATATTGATTTTATATATATATATATCCAAGTGAATAAGGGACAAGGAAAGAATTAACAACGTTCAAAACATTGATTTAAAACAGTGCTCAAAATAAAATAGAGCTATGAATATTTATTGTAAATTATAGTTTAGGACATGTACAAATTATCATCTACTACAAAGTGTACATTTTGTTTTGACATTGAATGGAAAATATTTCCCCACCCCCACCTACCTCTCACACACAATTCACCAAATATAAGATAAAGAATTTTCATTTACTTTTCCCACTACCCGATGAGACATTATCCTTTCAATGTCGAAACAAAATGTACACTTTGTAGAATATGAGAATTTGTACATGTTCTAAAATATAACTAATATATAGATACCATAAATTGTGGTGTACAAGTCGAGTTTTCAAGGCTAAAAATATTTACAAAATTAATGGTCGACTTATATGCCGGGTATACAATGCAAAACTTTTACGTGGGACAGCACTTCTAACATTCACTGTACACCATTTACTGAACCTCCAACAGACATGAGCTAGACTGTTTTATTCCCATCGGTATTCATTGTGCACTATTTTACATTTATAATATGAAATACTGAAACCTTGAAAAAATTAAAACAAAAAGCTTATGGATCTGAGCCTAAGCCACGAGATGCTTTTGGATAGTGTGCTTATGTGGCGGGTGATGTATAATAATATTCGAAACAAAAGTGGTGATAATGAAACGAAAAGAAAAAGCTGATAAACGACGCGTTTCGCCTTCGTCAGTTGGGCACGACTTCTTCAGGTCGGAATTATATATATATATATATATATATATATTGTGTGTGTGATGAACGATTCTTTATATAAATAAGTTTTCTCTTGACCACATAAAGGATGAATGAATAAGTTCGAAACCTAGAACATAGAACATGAAGTTTCGATCTGAAATGTGCACTGTATAATGTTCAGTTCATGTAGTTTATATTCGTTACGGAAATGAGGGCATTGACAAAAAAAAAAAATACTTTGTAAAAAAAACTTAATTTTTCAACAAAAAGTGATATGATATTGACATACTTCCGCGTATATATATATAATGTGTCTGTGTACAAAAGAATATAGACACAGAAATATACACACACATACATACATACAAACATACATACATACATACATGCATATATATATATATATATATATATATATATATGTGTGTGTGTGTGTGTGTGTGTGCGTGTGTGAAGAAACTTGTCGCTTAGCTGAGCGCTGTTATTTCAGTGATGGCGAATTTGAAGTTTCGTGAGGACATTGTCTTTTGTGTAATGTCTTCTGGGTGTGCGTTGTGGTACAGTGGATATCGGCTCGGAACGAGAAACCGGGGAGCCGAGTTCGAATTCCAGTTGAATCCATTGTATTCACTTACGCGCAAATACCCTTGGGAAAGGTATTAATCCGTCTCTTCCTTCCAATTATGGGTTAAATAGCAGGACAGATTGGGTTCTATAGCCTTGGTCGGCAACCGGTCTACCGCAGAAAACAATGGCAACCTACTGCGGGATAATCATCTGCCCAGTCAGTCATGTCTCTTTCGAGACATGATCGCCCAAGCGTGTATCACGTATGGCACTTAACTGACTGACTTCATTCTTTAGGATCATATATTTTTCTCTTCAGAGTCATTGGATTTATATATATATATATATATATATATATATATATATATATATATATATATATATGATAAAGAACAAATCGGAACCGTTAATTAATCTAATATGTTCCGTTGTTATTATAGCTTTCAATAAAAAAGGCTTTGATAAAGTGTAAAGTGTTTTATTCTTCTGTCAGATTCCGGTCCCTATTTGATACCAATTTATATATATATATATATACATATATATATATATATATATAGTATGAAATACATCATATATATATATATATGTGGATTTTCATATATACATGAGTGAATGTTTCTGTGTGTGAGTAACAATTATCCTTAAAATCTTTACATTTACTTTTGCATTATTTCTTTCGTATTTTGTTTAGCCTGTTGAATTCAAAGTAAAATCTTTTTAAAACGGAATATTTCTGTTGTTAAGTAGACGTCAGCCCGGTCACATTTTCTGTTGAACGAAGAAAATATCTGCTCTCAGAAGAAGCAATATTAAACCTGCTGGAACAAAGTATTTTTTTTTCTCCAACTTTCCAATCCTCGGATCTTCGGCTTGGATGTGAAAGGGTCATTTGGTCATCGATGGAAAATAACTTTGCCCTCGAACCTCTTTGGGTCCGTATTTCTGATTTTGGTCCAGATCTACCAGTCTGTATTTATGTCTACGGTTCTTGATGTTTGTCGTTAAGAAACGCGTGGACCAATTAGAAACCATTTTATCTACATGATAAGACATTTTATTTGTCCCGAGGTAGGTATTCTTTTAAAAAGCGTAGGAGTAAGACATGCGTGGGAGAGAAAAGGAGGGGAAACGGAAAGTAGACACTTCGTAAATGGATGAGAGCGATAATGCCGCCACCGAGGAAGAAGAAGAAGAAAAAGGAAAACTTAAGATATGGAAGGAGTTATTTCTATTTACGTCTTTGTGTGGGTGTACATGTGGGTGTTGGGGGTGGGAACTATTCATGTCACAAACGACCTATGTCATCGCAAGACATTTTGAGACCAATAATCGCATGACGACATACACACATATTGATGTACCGACACTTATATATATATATATATATATGAGAGAGAGAGAGAGAGACATATATGTATAATACTATACACCCCCCCACACACATATATATTCTCGATAGGTGTCTATCTTAAAAATATTGTGTGTATATATTTCTACATTTATGTTTTTATAGAAATGTATAACTCTTAAAATTATATATATATATATATATATATATATATATATATATATAATGCGTTTACTAAAAACATATTTCAGTCTGAACCTGAGGATATATATATATATATATATATATAGTGTCGAAATAAAATAGCTACTTTTGTAGTGATATTATGACCTATTTATGTTATATATATTACAAAAAAGTGAATGAACACGTAGATTAAATACCCACTGTTCAAGCATTTACTTTTATAAAGAGTGCTCGATACAGAGTAGAGCTTAATATTGTAATTTTGTCATTAATATGGTTTATAAAAGCTTGATATCACTACACAAAAATTTTCATGTCTCGGAACAAAACTGTTCCTCTTCAAGCGATATTATGCTTTTATAAACCATTGTAATAACAAAATCACTATTATATATATATATATATATATATATATATATATATATATATATATATATATATAAACGAGTTATTACGCGACCTAGGTTTCTACCATGAGTGGTGTCATCAGGCGATTTTCAATTCAGTTATTGAAAATTCCCTGAAGACACCACTCATAGTAGAAACCTAGATCGCATAATAACTCGTTTACAAATAGAAAATATTCAAAATTTCTACAACATAATTGTATTGAACACTTTTTAATACAAATGTGCACTGGTCTAATCTTATTAAAACCATAAACTAAGTAATTAAACAATCAATATATATATATATATATATATATATATATATATAATTAATTGAAATATAAAGTTTGTAACTGACTGTTGTTATCATCCTGACTCTAGCTCTAGATTTTCGTATACGGATCCTCGAACCATTACTCCGGCCACTCTCCTCAGGGGAAATATATATATATATATATATATATATATATATATATATATATATATATAACTCTCCCGACGTAGTGTGCCATATGATTTCCAAACAATCTTCATCGTTTTTTTATTTAATTCCGAGTTATCCATCTTCTAACCTGGTTGCCAACCAAGGCTAAATACCCCAGTCTTTCCTACTATTTGCATAGCATTTATTTTATTTGGAGAACTTTTATCCCACTTTGGATACCAGTCGTCTGTACACGGTTCTTTAGAAAAGTCTGGTCGGTCCCTGCACAAACTTTCATCAACCCAATGCTATGTTTCTCTTCAGGAGGTAGACGATAGGACTCGCTATCGATTGCTTTTCATTATTTGGGAATTGCCATTGCATTCTTAGACAAGATCTTGTAGTAGTTTCCTGGTGCATTTTTTACAGTTTATAATTCTGAGCGTTCTTTCTCTCCGAGTGCTCGCCACTAAGGCTAAAGACTGGACCTCAATTTAAACCCGACTCACTGATTCCACTTACTAATATCTTTTATACTAGCTGCTCGCACACACACACACACACACACACACACACACACACACACACACACACATATATATATATATATATATGTGTGTGTGTGTGTGTGTTTGGGTGTGTGTTAGTATATAGCGCCAAGTTTGTTATTTTTCAGTGGTTATTACTGATAAAATGGATTTTGGCAAGCAGGTTCTTTTATCGGGGTGTAGATAGAGCGATGATAGGTACAAAGAGTTTATCTCATTAACAGAGCAGATTCATGCAGACTTCGAAGTTTATTAATATCGTAATATCGCACCATATTCTATATAAACAAGAAAAAACCGTAACTTAATGACAAACAGCACTGACCTATGAGACAACCATAACGGTATCCTCACGAAACTTTGAAGTTGGCATGAATCATGTCTATTAAAGAGATAAACTCTTTGCATATATATATATATATATATATATTCTAAACATATACTGTTATTTGAAATAATAAAATAATTGCAACAATTTACCAATCGCACCTGGCACATATATATATATATATATATATATATATATATATATATATATATACTAGCAGTATAGCTCGGCGTTGCCCGGGTGTAATGAAAGCTTTAAAACTAATCCATGGTCCTGGAGCTCAGACTCAGCCTAAAAAATATTTGAAATAATAAAATAATTGCTACAATTTACGTATCGCACCTAGTATATATATATATATATATATATATATATATATATATAGTAAAGTTTTGTAATTTGCTTGAAGCATTGTGTAAAATAATTATATGTGTTATGTCTTGAAGGATGTCACAAATAAAATAAAGGAAGGTAAAGAAGTTTTTGGGTATTACCTATTTATTATACATTAATATTTCGAGATCAAAATCTCATCTTCAAAATAGCAGAGAAGCTTTTGTCTCGTTTTTTTTTTTTGTCTCTAGAGGCCGTGAAGAGACCCGGACAGACAAAAGCTTCTCTGCTATTTTGAAGATGAGATTTTAATCTCGCAATATTAATGTATAATAAATAGGTAATACCCAAACACTTCTTTACCTTCCTTTATTTTACTCAACGCATTGTGACAGCCTTCAAGACATAACCCATATATAACTATATAACTATATATATATATATATATATATATATATATATATATATATATATATTAGTCACGTCAGTCAGAGTCTCTACTCCCTAAGCCATGGGTGCATATTTCATTTTATGCGCCTATGGCTTAGGGGTTAGCGACTGACACCAAATCGGTCGAGTTTCGATCCCGACAAGAAGCAAGGGGATATTTAGCCACACTGACGAGCTGTAATACAACGAAACAGTCTTTTATTTGGATGACGAATATATATATATATATGCGCCCATTAGATATATATATATATATATATCCGCAGACAGATCTGTTTCGCTGTATCACAGCTCAAAACTACAGTTAGACATCCGATTGCTTCTATCCAGGGTCAAAACTCGACCGAATTGACATCAGTCGGCGATTCTACTTCTGAACTATTGGCAAAGGAAGGCGGAATTCAGCGTGTTATATACAATGTAAACACACGCCAGTAGCCGAGATTGTCCAAATTCATTACTGAATTATATATATATATATATAACTAGTTATTTGTCAGAATTTATTTAGACCAGTATACAGTTGTATTAGAAAGTGCTCAATACATATATAATATAGAGCTTTTATATATTTTCCAGAACGAGAAAGTTACTAGATAAATGGTCGAAGTAATGTCAGGATGTAAACACATCAGAAAAGATATTTTAGGATCATGCAATCCCGGTTGAAAGTGTTTGCAACACTTTTTTTTTTTAATCGTATCACCCCGAGCAAGGCGGTAACGCCACTGATGTGCAGGGGGCTACGTAATAGTGAAAAGATTGGAAAAGAGAAAGCCGGAAACCACAGCCTAAACAGGGAACAAGGGATGAGTCACTTAACCTGTTCAATAGACGTGGGTGGAGTGTGAACCGGGCGATAGATAGATCTATCTACTCCAATTGAAAAAAAACAAAAAACAAAGTGAGAAGATTTGAAAAGAGAAAGCCGGAAACCACATCCTAAGCAGGGAACAAGGGATGAGCCTCTTAACTTGTTCAATAGACGTAGGTGGGGTGTGAACCGGGCGATAGTTCAGTCTATCTACTCCAATTGACCAGCTTCTCCTTTATTTTGAACTTTAAATTGTGCGTTTTGAAATTCTTGTCATGTGTTTGAAAAAACACAACATTAGAACATCAGTTGATATAAAATTTCTGCAGATACCGAAAAGTTGAAACCAAGGTTGCGTAATCGACTAAATTCCGAATGATATATATAGAGAGAGCGTGTATAATGATAATATACACGCTAATAAGTCTGCCTCCTTCTACTAAGCGCCCGTAACTCAGAGGTAGAATCGCCGACTTACGCCAATTCGGTCGGGTCGGGATATATATATCATTCGCAGGTAAAAAGCAATCGGCTGTCTAACCGTACTGATGAGCTGTGATACAGCGAAACAGATCTGTCTGCGGATGAGTATATATATATCATTTTACCCCAAGCAAGGCTGGAGAGCCACTAGTGGGCAGAAGGTTACAGCGAGAGAAAAAACTGTCAGTCAGTTAAATGCCATACATGATACACGCTTTGGGCGATCATGTCTCGAAAGAAACATGACTGAATGGGTAGAAAATTATCCCGCAGTAGGTTGCCATTGCTTTCTGAGGTAGACTGGTTGCCAGCCAAGGTTATAGAACCTAATCTTTTCTATTATTTAATCCATAACTGGAGGGAAGAGACGGATTAATACCTTTCCCAAGGGTAATTGTGCGTAAGTGAATCCAAGGAATTCAACTGGAATTCGAACTCGACACCCCGATTTGTCGTTCAGAGTCGATATCCACAACGCACATCATAATATACTTTATAGAAAAAACTGTATACATGGATTATTAAAGAAAGGATAAAAGATGAACGAGATTCAAAAAGATAGAAAATGGCAACGGTAGAATTAAAATTTTTGAGATTGTAGCTGTCTGGGAAACAAGTAAATGGATAGGAAATTCCATGGGTGGGAAGTTCTAGGAATGAGATTATATATACACTAAAGTTCAAAAGTTTGAATTAACACGTCGTAATGTTTTCAGTCAACCCCAAGAGTAGTTGTTTTGTCCTTTTAAATAAGATAAAATTATTATACATGGTTAAAACAGATATGATATTCTTTTTAATAATTTTTTTATTAGGTCAAAAAGAAAAAAACATTTTATGATTAAGTTTTGCTGTCGTCAAAGCCGTGGTTCCTGCAGCAGAAGTTTTGGCATTCGTTGCAGATGTTACTTAAAGAATTACTTAAAAAATGCCATATTTTTTTAATGACTCTAAGAGTTCTTTTTCATTTTTTGATTGGAATAGTTTCACACATATGTCAAGTCAATTCCATACTAATTCAGGGGGTGGCTTCAAACTTTTGAACTGTAATATATATATATATATATATATATATATATATATATATATATATATTCATATAGATAGGTGTCAGTTTGTAACCCTAGGTTTCACGCTCTTGCGATTATCAGACAAATATGTCAACTCTATCACTGATATTGAGCACTTTCAAATAAGTACCACGCATATATAATATATAAATAATATAATATATACAACAAATTGCATATATATATATATTGATATTTATAATTATATACAAACACTTTTCACACACACACACACACACACAGACACACACACACACACACACACACATATATATATTACAGTTCATATGTATATATATATATATTTTAAATTATACTTTAGAACATGCACAAACTACAATTTGTAATTATTCACGGCTCTATTTCTATATTGAGCACTGCTTTAAATTAATGTTTTGAACTTTGTAAATAATATTTTCTTCGTTCCTTATTCCTTTGTGTGTATATATATATATATATATATATATATATATATATATGTGTGTGTGTGTGTGTGAAAAGTGTATGTATATAATTATAAATATCAATATATATATATATATATGCAATTTGTTATATATATGATATTGTTTACATATTATATATGCGTGGTACTTATTTAAAAGCGCTCAATATCAGTGATAGAGCAAACATATTCATATAGATAGGTGTGAGTTTGTAACCCAAACTCACACCTATCTATATGAATATATATATATATATATATATATATATAGATATATATGTATAGTGTATCGAGGCAGCAAGTAATTTTCTAAACATATGCTGTTAAATATAAGAGACAATGAATGTCAATTATGTTTAATCATGAGTCGTTCTAAATGTCGTATTTTTGCTTTAATTTCAGTTGAAAATAAAGACAACATCAAGGAATGGCATTTTGTTATTAATATTGTCTTTAATTTAAGTTACATGATGCCGCAGCATTAAATGATCCTAACACCAAGAAATTTCAATGGACATTAGAACTTAATATTACTAACAAAATCCCATTCCTTGATGTTGTCTTTATTTTCAACTGAAATTAAAGCAAAAATACGACGTTTAGAACGGCTCATGATTAAACATAATAGACATTCATTGTCTCTTATATTTAACAGTATATGTTCAGAAAATATATATATATATAGTGGTATAAACTAATGAATATATATTCCACAGTTTAATATTTACTTTTTTTAATAAAAGTGCTCAATACAGATGTACACCATTTATAGATACAGTGGAACCTATCGTATGCAACCATACCTACTGCCATCGAAAACTGGTCGCATACGACAGGTAGTCGCTCACTAAAGGCTCATGGTCATGACTTATTTACGCCATGAACGTATATTCCACTCATCAGAATATACATATTAAAATTTTACCATGTAATCTGGTAATAAATAAATGAGAACATACGAAAATGGCCTAAATTTAAAGAATTTTATTCAGCATAATTCATTTAAAAATTTTGAAAAACGTATTTACAATGGTTAACAAGAGACCAAAATATTTATTCACAAAAAATATTTATTTTTATTTTTTTAAATTTTTTATTTTCTTAATCATGTCACCCCAAGCAAGGCATTCCACTGCCACTATAGCGCAGGGGGTTACATAGAGGGATTGGGTATAGGAAATGTCAGAAGGAGGGTGATAGACGACTTAGGATGTACATAGGGAGAAAGTTGGAGAGAGTGGGTGTGAGTTAGTGTGTTAGGAGGTGTCTATTGACCTTACATTTAAACTCCTGGAGGTTGTAGCCGTCGGGGAAGCAAGTATGCGGTAGGGAATTCCACAGGCGGGAAGTGCGAGGAAAGAAGCTGTTGGAGTAGAAATTGCGGTTACATTTCATCGGTTTCACTGTAAAAGGGTGGGATCTAGTTGCTAATCTAGTATCTCGTGCAAATTCACATCTAGGGGTCACCAGTGATTTAAGTTGTGGACTTTAAAAAAAATTACGGTTTCAGTCTTTTTTCTTAGAAGTGAGTGATAGCAAAAGATAATCTGCGATAATACATAAAAAAAAGACAAAACATACAAAAAACTGACAGCGATCGTGGGTGGGGGTAGAAAAACAGAGAGATAGAGATAGATATGCCCAGATAGAAACAGAGTAGATAGATACACAAAAAATAAAGGAACGAAAGAGATAGACATTTGAGGAAGAGACATAACTATGAGTTTCCCAATCCCTGTATTTATCCAAGTCAGTACAGAGACTGCGATAAATTCCTTGAACATGTCTCATGCAATACATATTGTACACAACAGCCGATGCTTGACTGTGAGGTGAACTCAGGCAATGTACATTTCAACAAGAAATAACAATTTCATACAACACTACAATAACAAAACAATGAGGAAGTGTTCCTGGCTTTGATCAAATCAAAATGAAATAGATTACTCATTGAGTTTCTCCTAATTTAGATGTTCGCAGTGTACGACCAAAATGGATTTTTTTAAGCGGTCGCTTGATCAGTGAATTTCGCTCGTTGATGTTAGTCGCTGGAGGTGGTCGCTCACTAAAGGTTAATTACCATTAGCAAATCGTCAGTGCATAGAAAAACAGTCGTTAAGCACAGGTGGTCGCTGACGAAGAGAGTTGAATACGGTAGGTTCCACTGTATATAGTCATTATTGTTATAATAATAGCATACTACAACTCAAAAGCTATCAAGTTTCGGTGCTCAATGCACCATCATCAGGCAGTAAAATGTTCAGAGACGGGGTCATATATATATAATAATTATGCTTGTTCCTTCCTTATTTAGTTAGTTACTTCGTTCGTCCGTCCGTTACGCCACACTCTTTACACGAACTTTTCCTTTCTCTCTATCTTTTTACTCTCCTCAGCCTTTCTCTCAACTTTGCCAAACGGAAGGGTAGTAAAGAGTGAGATCATAAGAGGAGATAGACTATAGCATTACCGTATCAGTAGCAGCTTAAGCTGGTGCTTGTAGCAGTAATTGTGTGTGTATATGTGTGTGTACTGTACAATATAGTAAAAATAGATAGGTGTGTTATCATTTCCTGCGACCTAATAACGAAATTTCTGGCCTCTACACCCTTGGCCATTACTCAGTTGGTCTTTTCTTTTTACAATGGACACAGGAGCCATGATTTTTCAGTAATAAAAAAAACATTTTCTTTTTCAAAATATCTCACAAAACAACATACAGTATTTTGGTTATGGTCTGTGCATACACCGCTTAATATAATATAAGATTACAGTAAATTAGCTTCTATGGACATTACTTTTATAGATATTTTATCGTTATTTCATTATTCAATAACCTTATGTTTGAAGACGTTATTCTCATTTGTAGCATGACAAAGTAAAATTTTTCCAGGAAATCATAATTATCCTTCCATGGAAATTCCACGGGTTCTGCTAGTATATATATATATATATATATATATATATATATATATATATATATATATATATAAGCATGCAGTGTGGGTACAGAAAAATCCAAAGGAGTATCCTGTACATACAGTGGTAGGATAACTCTCTAAGAGAGCTCTAAATATATATGTATATAAATACATATAGAGCAAATATTAGAAAAAAAATTAAGGCAGGCACATTATTTCATGGTAAATCGGAAATGTAGGCCTATTTCAGGCGAACCATCATCAGTTTCCGTCTTTATTTTACAAAGGATTTTACACGAATTTTACACGGTTATATATATATATATAAGCAACTTCTCATAGAGTCTGCTACAGAAAGAGAGCTCAAAGCCATAGTAACTGGCAGTAACTTTCTCAATAAATTCCCCGTGAACAGTGACTGACCACATCTAAATATCTTTTGCGATCTTATGCTATCATCAGGCGGTCGGTAACATTTATTTGAGAAAATCGACACTTTATAACCACACTGACAAATTCAAGATGATTGATTTCAGTATTTGTGTATATTTCTGAGATGAGGTAGAATTTACATTATTTACTTTATTCGGACTATTGTCCTCATCTTTGTTGCCATTTGTACGACGTTTCGGCCGTTGTACGCTCTGGCCTTCTTCAAGTGCTAGGAATTTCGAACCGAACCCTTTATTCCAATCACTGGGATATATGAAATCCATTCCTTGCGTAGTAGTGCCTCTTTTGGTAGTCATGAGTTATCTCCCTCTAAAAATCCACACACACAAATATGAATTTACTTTATTTCATTGTTTTTGTTCAATTATTTGTGCAGCTTATTTAGTTTGAAACCGGTGCCTGGTGTTTTTTCAATATTTCTTCAAAGTCTTTCTCGCTTAATATTTTTATGCTATTTAGGGTTGAATAGCCTAATTGCGTAGTCGTGCCTCTTCTGGTAGTCATAATATATCGTCCTCTAACCCTGTAAGTTATTTGTTCACCACTGCTGTAGCCTGGTATTGAACTCACAACTCTTTTGGTCAAATCACAGGAACAAAATAATGATTGATTTTGTTTTTATCGCTTATCAACTCTTTTACAAGTTATTTAAAGTCAGAAAAACTGATATTGGAAGATTTTTTTTTTCCCGGAGAAAATAATGATTTAATGATACAAGTCTTACTAATTAACCCCTAACTGGGGGAAAGAGGTGGATCCAAACGTTTCCCAAGAGTGTTTGTGCGTAAGTGAATATATAGAACCCAACCGGAACTCGTCTCTTCAAATAACAATCCAGAGGCATTATCCGTTACACTACCCACACATACAAGCTTGCAGCACCCAGGTACTGACCAGGTTAGACGTTGCTTAACTTCGGTGGTTGATGTGTACATACCATGCACACACCAACTAAACTAACTGAAGTGTGGGGATGCCCGTCCGACCACTGACTTTACTGATACTACACTTCTCTCCAGCTTCGATTTGCCACAGTAACAAACTAAATTATTCTATTTCTCTTCTTCTTCTATGTGCCCTGTCCCTTCAAGACGTCGGCGATCATGGTTCTCCACGTCTCTCTATCCCTAGTGGCTCTTAGTATGTTTGTTCCTGTTACACCTCGCAATCCGCGTTCCGTCATCCACCTGATCAGACCCCGCAAATATGTTATCCGCTGCCTTCCTCTGTCTCTTTTTCCTTCTATCTGGCCAGTCAGTATCAGGTTCTCCAGGCTCTCCTTCCTCATTGCATGTCCCAGGAACTTCAGTTGTCTCTTCCTGATGCTCAGTATTAATTTTTGTTGTCATTCTTTCCAACACCTCATCGTTGCTTAGTCTATGATATCCGCAGCATCCTTCTGGAGAACTACATTTCCGCTGCTTCAGGTTTTGTCCTCATTTTCGATGATATTGTCCAGCATTCACTGCCGTATTGAAGAACTGACATCACATAGCAATCTAGCTCTATCTTCTTTGTTTCTAGCAAAATTGTCCTGTTTCTTAATACTTTACTCAACTTCTGGAATGCATCCTTGTGCTTTTGGATCTCAGGAATATAAATGTATAAAAAAAGCTGTGACCACAAAATGAGGGGTCAGTTTATATATTGATTGTAATATGGAATTGATCCCCCACTTTATATCCAGTACGTTTCTGTAGAACCACATTTCAGTTGGTTCAAGTTTTTCTTTTATCTTCGATGATATTGTCCAGCATTCACTGCCATATTGAAGAACTTACATCACATAACAATCCGGAACTCTTTTCTTTGTTTCGAGTGATAAAGTAAAAATGGGGCAATTAAGCATAGCCATTTTAAAACGAAAATTTGTAGTTCACACACACACACACACACACACACACACACACACACACACACACACACACACACTCTATTATTTTTACATGTGTCTGTTGGCATAATTTTGTAGATAAAAATCTACAAAATCAATTATATGCAAACATGCAAGAATAAAATGAAAATATAGCCAATGCAGTTTAAAAATATTTAAATCATTATTATCATCTTCTAAACGTAAGGATAAAACAGGGTCCCTTACAATATATACATACAGATGTACGTTGTGGTGCAGTGGATATCGACTCAGAACGACAAATCAGGGTGCCGGGTTCGAATTCCAGTTGGATTCCTTGCATTCATTTACACACAAATACCCTTGGAAAAGGTATTAATAAATCTCTTCCCTCCAGTTATTAGTTAAATAATAATGACAGATTGGTTTCTATAGCCTTGGCTGGCAACCAGTCTACCGCAGAATGGCAATCTACTGCGGGATAATCTTCTGCCCAGAGACATGATCGCCCAAAACATGTCTCACGTATGGCACTTAACTGATTGACTGAATATAATACTTGGAAACATAATTAAAACTTCTACTGGGCATAAAGTGGGGATCGATTTTCTATTGTTATAAAGTAATAAACTGATCCCCCACTAATGATATTTAATATAATAATGTAATATAATCTATCACTTTTTCCTTCAGCTATGAGTTAGATGGCAGGACAGATTGGGTTCTATAGCCATGGCTGGCAACTTGTCTATCGCAGAAAGTAATGGCAACCTACTGCGGGATAATCTTCTGCCCAGTCAGTCATGTCTTTTTCGAGACATAATCTTATGTCCAATCAGTCTTTCGAGACATGATCGCTCAAATCGATCTAGTTTTGGAACCAACGGTGTCTCTTGCCCTTTCTGAACCCATCGCTTGTCTCGATTGTGCTGAACTAGATAGACCCATTTCGCAAGTTTTTACGAACTTTTGGGACAACTTAATAGCTATAAATTTTACAAGACGGGAGAATCCATCATCATATAATAATTCTGCTTTTTCCTTTCTTATTTAGTTACTTAGTTCCTCCGTCTGTTACGCCACACTCTCTCTACGAACAAGCGATGGGTTCAGAAAGGGCAAGAGACACCGTTGGTTCCAAAACTAGATCGATTCGGCAAGAAAGTCATGTTGTGCGTTTCGTGGAGCTTTGAAGGAATTGTGCATTTTGAGTTGGTTCCGAATGGTCCTGCCATCAGTGCCGAACTTTACTGTCAGCAACTTGAGGGGGTCTACGAAAAGTTGAAGCAAAAGTACCCGGCTCTGATCAACCGAAAGCGCGCTTTGATGCAGCAGGACAATGCCAAGCCACACACCGCCAGGAAGACCAAAGACGAATTTGAAGAGATGGACGGCGTTGAGGTTCTGCCACATCCAGCCTACAGTCCTGACTGTGCTCCATCAGATTACGGCCTTTTCTGCTCAATGCAACACTTTCTGAAGGGCCGCCGATTCGACTCATTTGATGAAGTCGAGGGAGCGTGTCAAGAATTTTTTGATTCGAAGCCGGCTGAATGGTACTTTGACCAGATCCGAAAGCTTGCAGATCGATGGCAGAAAGTCTTGGAAAATAATGGTTTTGAGCAATAATTTTGTTGTTTTTGCGAGTAAAAGTTCAATTTTTTGCAAGTGTTTACGAACTTTTGGGGCAACCTAATAGAAGGGGGAGTCTCATACATAAAATAGAGAATTACTTTTCAGTCACGATATGTCACTAGCTCCAGATTAAGATTCGTTTGACGATTGGCTGCAGGTGCGTTGAGACCAACAGCAACATTGTGAAAACGAGAAGATAATGAAATATAACTAGAATTTAAACATTCAATTTTCACAGTTTCTTGAAGACATATTTCTCCGAAATATTGTAAGTTCTTGAAAACATGTTACACAATTTGTAGGACATCACAAAGCATTACATTATATACTGCATTATTCAGAGAGATAAATTTTTACAAGAAGATTTCACATATTTGACTGCTAGTAAATCATTTAATATAATATACCCACGCCCCAAGGAACCATCTGTCCAGGCATTACCTCCCCTTCAGGAGAAATCTAGCGCCTGAGATACCATTAAAAGAAAAAGTATTGAGGATGGCTGAGATATTTTTGTCTCGCGTTCATGTATATGTAAACGTCCATATCTACCTCTAAACTTGACCTTATGCCATATTCCGCATGGCTATGCAAGTGGATAATAAAATTATTGGTTTTTACTTTAAATACACCTTTATAGAAATTAGATTTGGACTAATTCCGTTTTCTATATTTTTACTAATTTGTTTGGAATAAATGCATAAAAAAACTAACAAATGGGTTTAAAGTCAGTTGAAATCTAATTTCTGTAACGATACAGCTAGGGTCTTGCTATGCTCTTTAAAGCGACGATTGGTTTAGAAATGAATAAAAAGAAAAGTTGTTTTTTTTTTTTCACAAACTGGCCAGCTTCTGCACTTACGCCGTGGTTCGATTCCCTTTTACGCTGGGCTGAACAAATACTAGGAAACACCCGGTTTGTATTCAACAAAGGAATAGAGGTTGCACTATTGTTACGGCGAGAAAAGAAAATACGAATTTTGTTTCCGACATACGATGATCTTTAAAGCGAAGATTGGTTTGGAAATAAATAAAGAAGTTTTTTTCAGAAACTGGCCAGCTTCTCCAGTTAAGCTGTGGTTCAATTCCCTTTTGCGCTGGGCTGAACAAATACTAGGAAACACCCGGTTTGTATTCAACAAAGGAATAGAGGGGGCAATATTGTTACGGCTAGAAAACAAAATACGAATTCTGATTTTGACATAAGAGGATCTTGAAAGCGACGATTGGTTTGGAAATGAAAAAAAAAGAGATGTTTTCACAAACTGGCCAGCTTCTTCTATTACGCCGTGGTTCGATTCCCTTTTGCGCTGGGCTGAACAAATACTGGTAAACACCCGTTTTTATTCAACAAAGGAATAGAGGGTGCACTAATGTTACGGCGAGAAAAGAAAGTACGAATTTTGTTTCCGACATACGATATACTTTAAAGCGATGATTGGTATGAAACAGAATAAAGAGAGAAGTTTTTTTTCACAAACTGGCCAGCTTCTCCATTTACGACCTGGCCCAATTCCCTTTTGGTCTGGACTGAAAAAAATATGGGAAAAACCGGTTTTCAACAAAGGAATAGAGGGTGCAATATTGTTCCCGCTAGAAAAGAAAATACGAATTTTGTTCTCGATACATGATGCTCTTTAAAGCGAAGATTGGTTTGGAAATGAATAAAAAGAAAAGTTTTTTCACAAACTGGACAGACTCTCCACTTACGCCGTGGTTCGATTCCCTTTTGCGATGTGGGCTGAACAAATACTAAGAAACATCCGGTTTGTATTCAACAAAGGAATAAAGGGGGCAAGATTTTTACGGCTAGAAAAGAAAATACGAATTTTGTTTTCGACATACGATGTTTTTAAAGCGACGATTGGTTTGGAAATGAATAAAAAGAAAAGTTTTTTCACAAACTGGACAGACTCTCCACTTACGCCGTGGTTAGATTCCTTTTTCCGCTGGGCTGAACAAATACTTTGCAACCCCCGGATTTTATTCAACAAAGGAATAGAGTGTGCAATATTGTTACGGCTAGAAATCAAAATACGAATTTTGTTTTCGACATACGATGTTTTTAAAGCGACGATTGGTTTGGAAATGAATAAAAAGAGATTTTTTTCACAAACTGGCCACCTTCTGCACTTACGCCGTGGTTCGATTCTCTTTTCCGCTGGGCTGAACAAATACTGGGCAACTCCCGGTTTTTATTCAACAAAGGAATAGAGGGTGCACCATTGTTACTTCAAGAAAAGAAAATACGAATTTTGTTTTCGACATACGTTGATCTTTATTCATTGATTCATCTGGTACTCTCTTCTGAGGTAAATAAGTGACACTATCGTCGCTACCAGTATTGTCAGATGTCAGGACAGACTAACAAATTAGGTTCTTCCTTCGGCTAATGAGAACTACGCTTCTTATTCTTACTGTTAAAGTTTTCTAAGGTCTTAACACTTTTGGTTTGTAGATCATTTGACATGACTATAGCTTTCGTTAGTCTCACCTTACCTTGTAAATATAACTTTACTCTTACATTACTAAGTACACCAATTTAAAAATTTTACTGGTGTTGGCAATATTTAAGCGACTTTTTATGAGAAGTAGTTAAAAGAGCCCCAGATTATTGATTATTTATCTGGGGTAAGAAATGGCTCGTGAATTTTAATGCTTCCAAAACGAAGCTGCTATTATCCATCACATACAGTCCTTTCTACCCCACTCCATTAGCATGGATCAGAAAGCAAAACACTGCGTCTTCTCACAACTTAACTCTCACAACAGATCTCAAGTGGAATGACTATATAGAATCCATAGCTAAACCCGCTGCTAAAAAGGTCGTTTCTCTGTGTCGGGCCAGGAATTTTTTTTTCGCCTGAAACAATCCTGCACATATATAAATCTGCTCATCCGCCCGTGCATTGAATACTGCTGCCATATCTGGTCGGGTGCTCCTGCTATCCACCTAGGTATCCTTGACAAAATCCAACGGAGGATCTGCAATGTGATAGATCTCGACTTGGTAGCTCAGATACAGTCACTTTCTCACCGGCGCAATGTGGCTTTCATGTGTCTCTTCTACAAATACTTTCACAGTTTCTGCTCCGATGAACTGGTGCCTCCTATATATAAATTTACTCAAGCCACAAAATTAGTAACTAGTTCCCACTCTTTTACTGTGAAACCAATAAATTGTAAACGCAAATTCTACTTCAACAGCTTCTTTTCTCGCACTTCCCGCTTGTGGAATTCACTTCCATTTACTTGCTTTCCCGATAGCTACAATCTCCATGAATTTAAATGTAAAGTCAATAGTCATCTCTAATCTCACTAACCTGCATCCTCTTCTCTCTCATTCTCCTTTCTCCGTTCCCCCTACTCTCATCAGTATTCTCATCCTTCTCTTGCCCACTTCCTGACACCCCCTATAACCTGTCACTTTCTGATAACTTTCCTCCTATGTAACCCCCTGCAAAACAGTGGCAATAAAACGTTTTGCTTGGCGCAATATGATTATAAAAACAAAACAAAAAAAAACACTGTATTATCTTTCAAGTTTAATTGTTTAAGCACATTTTTTACAGATTACTTCTATCACAAATACAAATAAAGTTATAATTTTTTTTTAAATGCACACGGACTTTATGGACACCTTATATATATATATATTCCAAACTCTATTGACTCTAAAAGCATTTCTGCGGACTTGTGGGTGATGAATTGCTTTCCACTCTACAACTCTTTTTCACAGACGAAATGTTGCTATTCTATCGCTCTTATTCTGCAGACGATCGGGTGTTCTACATTCTTGCTTCCACCATACCACGTCCACTTTCGAGTCGACTCATCCTTGTTTCCTTCATATTCCGTTAGTGAGGAGGAAGTTTCGCCCAGACAGTTTTTCCCTCAGAACTACTCAATGTTAAACAGACTCCCCAAAGGTTGATTCCCTGGTCACTACAGTCTTAATTTATTCAAATCGAAGGTCAACTTTATCTATCTTTTTTTTTTTAATCATCTCACCCCCAAAAAAATTATAATCTTATCAACCCTTTAAATGTCGCCGTAATCCCATCTTGAAGTTATTCTATTAATATATAGATGGTCCATACCATTCATTTGGCGTCTTTGAAATCTTGTCTTGATAAGGTGGGCAAGACTTTGTTTTGTTGAATGTGATAGAGCATTTTCTTGAATAAATATCCTTCAGTTTAAAGCTTCGTACTTTGGATCTGCTAGGTTGTTGCTTGTGTCTTGTCTCCCCACCCCGAATTTATGATACCCCCCCGAATTTATGATACCCCCCCCCCGAATTTATGATACCCCCCCGAATTTATGATTCCCCCCCCGAATTTATGATACCAATTTATGGTACTTCCTCCACTCTTTACTAAATATCAATTTTCATAAGGTAGTATTCATATAAAATACACGTTTTATTGTAACTTAATCATCTACAATATTAGCGAACAATTCAACTAGAAAAAATTTAAAATAAATAAAATGTATCTCAATGCGAATTAGAGACTTGTCATAATAGATCAGTCTATCTGATAAATAAATCAATGTTTTGCGGAAATTTTTAACATCAACTTGAGTATTTTTTGTTAAAAGTTGAATAATTTAACAAATTCAACATTGTGAATAAAAAATAGTGAACTTTAATAATGTCTTTTCGAAACTGAACATGAATGACAGGAAAAAGCTTAAACGCAGTATCGTGTAAGTCATCTTTTAATGAAACACACACACACACACACACACATATATATATATATATATATTATATATGTATATATATAATTCGTGTAATATATATATATATATATATATATATATATATATATATATATATATATTACGGAAATTAACGAAATTTAACGAAACTTGGTTATAAGCAACCGACAATTAAATACTTAAATACGAGTATCGGTAAAAATAATGTTCAAAATAATTCATTATATATATATATATATATATATATATATATAATTCGTGTAAAATCTTCTGTACAATAAAGACGAAAGCTGATTATGGTTCGACTGAAATAGGCCCTACTTCTGATTTACCATGAAATAACGTGTCTGCCTAATTTTTTTCTTATATTTGCTCTATATGTATTTATATGCGTATATGTTTAGAGCTCTCTTAGAGAGTTCTCCTATCACTTTATGTACGGGACACTCCTTTTGAATACTTCTATATCTACACCGCATGCTTATATATAAAATAAGTTTCCGATGTTCAAATCAGTTGCATGGCCATTTCTACATGAAATCCCTAAGAGAAATTTCACGCATCATCGGCAACTTCTTTATTTCAAAATTAACCATGATATTTTACCAGCGGAAGTTCAAAAAATATACATCACAGAAAAATTAAAGAGGTGGGATTAAGACTAATTTTTCACTTAAAACTTTTAACTCAGTTTAACATCCTCTTCCATTTCTTAGAGAAGGAAGAAATGGAAGAGGAAAGATAAAGAAAGAAAGAAGCGGGAAAGGAAAGGAAAGAAAAAGGAAAGGGGAAAAGGGGGAAGGGGTGGTTGACAGGGAAGTAAGCTAAGAAAAAAAGAAAGGAAAGAAAAAGGAAAGGAAAGAAAAAGGAAAGGAAAAAAGGGAAAAAGGGGGAAGGGGTGGTTGACAGGGAAGTAAGCTAAGAAAAAAAGAAAGGAAAGAAAAAGGAAAGAAAAAGGAAAGGAAAAAGGGGAAAGGGGGGAAGGGGTGGTTGACAGGGAAGTAAGCTAAGAAAAAAAGAAAGGAAAGAAAAAGGAAAGGAAAGAAAAAGGAAAGGAAAAAAGGGGAAAAGGGGGAAGGGGTGGTTGACAGGGAAGTAAGCTAAGAAAAAAAGAAAGGAAAGAAAAAGGAAAGGAAAGAAAAAGGAAAGGAAAAAAGGGAAAAAGGGGGAAGGGGTGGTTGACAGGGAAGTAAGCTAAGTAAAGAAAAGAAAAGAAAGAAAAGAAAGTAAACAAGGAAAAAAAATCATCCCCATAGAAACGTTAACAAACGTGTTGACAAATAAATCATAGAGGTTTTTGGTTTAAATAAATGGAATGAAGTTATTAGAGAAAAACAAAAATTTTGGTGGGGGGAAACCCTGACATATAATTTAAATATCAAACTAGATTTAAATTAAAAAAAATAAAATTTTTAGAAAATTAATAAAATTTATAAAAACATAGTATAAAATAAAATATAAAATATAATAAATATGAAAATAAAGAAAAAGATGAAACATTTTTTTACTTAAGAAATAATTTAATAAATTCAACAAGTGTACACTTACACACACCCACACACGCCCCCCACACATATATACATATATATACATATCACACATACACACATACACATACATATATATACATATATATATGCAACATATACATATACACATACATACACATATAAAATAACATACTACACACATACACACACACATACGCGCACACACACATACTCACCCAAACACACGTAATATATATATATATGTAAAACAGTTTCTAAAATGTAAATATCCAATAAAAATAATAAAGGAAGCACTACATAAAACCATCCACATAGATCGTAGCACACTTCTCACATACAAAAAACGAAAAGATAACAACCGAATTCCCATGGTTTTTAACCATAATCAATATTCCTACACACTTATCAAAAATTTAAAAAATGACTACAGGAACCTCCAATCAAACAAAAACATCAAAGACATTTTCGATAAACCACCCATAAATGCAAAGAAACAAACACCCAACCTATCAACTATCCTCACTTCTAACAAATATTTAAATAATACAAACCTATCAGGGAATTTAAAATGTGGAAAGCCTCGCTGTTTAATTTGTAAACATTTAATAACAGACAAAACATTCTCTGTACCCAACACCAAAATAAAATTACACCCACCAAACCTTACTTGTGACAGCAAAAACATCATCTACTTTCTCTTCTGCTCAATTTGCCCCAACAGTGGATATATCGGCGAATCCGGTAATAGCTTTAGATTTCGCTTCAATAATCACAAACTAAATATACGACAAAAAAATGTATACTCCCCAATTGCAGCCCATTTTAATCAACCTGATCATACTTTAGAAAATTGCAAATGTTTACTAATAGACTCCAATTTTAGTTCTACATACACACGCAGAAAGAAAGAAAAATACTGGATTTTAAAATTAAATACACACAAGCTAGGGTTAAATAGGGACTTAGGTGTGTTGAATCTTTACAAATATTTCAATAGGTAAAAATTTTTTTCAGATAGTCCAAGAAATTTTTATCTAAAACAAACAGACTTTCTCTACGGACGTGCTGCATGTTGTGAACAAACACACCACGTGATGTAAACAAAAAATATTCGGACGCTATCGTGAAATACGTTTCTAATTCAAATTTAAAAATCACTTGTTTCTGATGAAGGACCGAGGACGGTCTGAAATATAAAATATAATAAAAATAAACAAATACTGTTAAAAAAAAGTACATTTTTAAATTCAAAACTTTTTATTAATATTCTTTCCTATATATATATATATATATATATATATATTTGGGCTGCAATCTTTCATTTCAACATGTTTCGTTAAAGGAAGATTTTATTAATTTATGATTGAATTTTTTTTCTTACATTTTTGCTGGAGATAATGAATGTAAACATGTTCCATAATTTTCGACTTCCTAAGCGCTTTCAGCCTCTTCACAGGCCATTTTCAAGGATGTTATTCTCCGGTGCTATGTTCTCATGTGTGACTATAATATAATCATTTGTTTTAATGTTTTTTTTTTATTTAGAAGTAGAGTTCTTTAAAGCTGTCACGTGATGCATCGTGTCAGCGTCTGTCAATTTAAAAAAAAAATTCAAATCTCCATTTCCACTGTTAAATAATGTAAGGTTGATGGTAGGAGATAATAATTTGATATACAGTGCCTCTCTTATAGCGAGGTGCCTTTGATATTGTGATTTAAATAGTGTTTTTGTATTTATAACCAAAGTTTTTCTTAAGAGTTTTTGTAAGTTATGAGTTAATAAATGATTTTATTGAACTATTATTAGTATAGGTGGCATGTAAGGCGTCTTCTTCAGGAAAGTGGTAGTATGACCACAATCTTGTACAGGGTATTGAAATCTTGTACAGGGTATTGAAATTTATACACGATATAAGTCATCGCTAGTTTAGATTTGATAAGGTTATTATTATTAAAAATAACAAGGTTTGCTGTTTTCCATTTTCTATAATGTATAAATTTTACACGTTTTTGAGGAATTACGGCAGAAATATAGCATCTTTATTGTCGGTCGTTTTTAACGAAACACACACACACACACACACATATATATATATATATATATATATAGTACACAATCCAGTTAAATTCCGATAGAGACGAACCGACGTTGGTCTGACGAGCCGCGATAATAACATCAGGACGCGGTGAAATATGTATTACCCATTGTAATAATCTAAATTCTTTTATATATATATATATATATATATATATATATATATATATATATATATGTCATCCACATGCAAGCCCGTTTTGCTGTATCACAGCTGATCAGTGTGGCTAGACATATCCACTTGCTTCGGGATCGAAACTCGACCGATTTGGTGTCAGTCGGAGTCTCTACTCCCTAAGCCATCGGCGCATGGGGTCAGAGAAGAGAAATTTTAACGTCTTATATGTAAGCAGTGTATACAGACGCCAGTCACCGAGAGAACTCAATTCATTTCTGAAGAGTCACGCATTATAGCCGAAGTGGAAACTGTTTTTAAAATTTTCTTCTCCAGAGTGCTCAATCGTAATGAGAGCATAATATATTATATATATAATAAGTCTACTATAAATAGTTTACACATATTATGTTTACTTATTTTGATACTGACTCTTTCCAGTTGTCTAATCAGTTTCTTGATGAAATTTTGGAAGGAAGGCGTTCCTGGATGTGCTAATACCTCTAACAGAGGTGGGGTTCAAGACATCCGTCTACCGAAAGCCAACATTCACCGGACCATACCTCAACTTCAGCTCCCACGACCCATACAATGTAAAGAAAGGGATCCTCCGCTGCCTTCAATATCGAGCCAATGTCATACGCGCGATGCAGAGTCTTGTAGGGTACTGCTTATACCGACCATAAATGGTCAGTATAAGCAGTACCCTACAAAAACAATTATCTAGAGCACATGAAACTTCCATGTACAACAACTGCAACATACACGGAAGGGAGGTTGCATGAGGACCACAACTCTCAGAAAACAATCGCGGTCTGTCTATCCTATGTGAAGCTGTTATCGGAGAAAATACAAAGGATCTGTGGTCCATATAACATCAGGACGATCTTCGGAAGTGGTTCTACACTTCGCAGACACCTCCCCCGAGTTAGACTCCAACAAGGAGGATATTACTAAGGACTGTGTGTACGCCATTCTATGTAGTTGTTGAAAGAAATATAAAGGAGAAACATCGCAAGGCCGTAACATGAGGGGAGAGAGAAAAATCAGGCGTAGATGACCACATATGGGGGAAGAAAGGGGATCATCGCTGCCCTAATGGGTAAAGTTGAAATAATAGATAGAGAACGCCACTGGAAACTACGTAAACTTAAGGAATCAGCACATATGCTAGGCTACAAAAATTTTCTAAGCCGACCAAGCATAGAGATGAACACAATATGGGAACAAGTAATACAGAGTGCCAGACAAAATCATTGAGGTCAAAAACTGCAATATCAGCTCTGGTAAAAAAATACTAGAGAAAACCATTAACATCAGAAATACTAGATATGAGCTCTGATAAAGAAATGCAAGAGAAAATCATTAACATCAGAATTACTAGAGAAAATAATTAGCGCCAAAAAATTGCAATATGAACTCTGGTAAAAAATGGGTTACTGGATATTAGGTTTATAAGTCCCAAAAATTCAGTTGTTCTTTGCCCACTGGATATCGTTGGTTAGTTCCTGACTTAACTCTAAGAGTTGTGAGTTCATTACCAGCAGTGGTGAACTTGTAGAGTTAGAGGGAGATAACACATGACTTCCAATCGAGTCTTTACGCAAGGAATGGAGTTCATATGCCCCAGTGATTGTAATAAAGGGTTCGGTTCGAAATTCCTATCACCCGAAGAAGGCCGGAGCGTACAACGGCCGAAACGTCGCACAAATTGCACAAAGATGAGGACAATAGTCCGAATAATGTAAATACTGTAAATACTACCTCATCTCAGAAATATAGTCAAATAGAATGATCTATTATTTAACGTTCTACAAATGGCAACAAAGATGAGGACAATAGTCCGAATAATGTAAATAGCGTAAATACTACCTCATCTCAGACATATAGACAAATATAATGATCTATTATTAAACGTCGTACAAATTGCCACAAAGATGAGGACAATAGTCCGAATAATGTAAATACTGTAAATACTACCTCATTTCAGAAATATAGACAAATAGAATGATCTATTATTTAACGTTCTACAAATGGCAACAAAGATGAGGACAATAGTCCGAATAATGTAAATAGCGTAAATACTACCTCATCTCAGACATATAGACAAATATAATGATCTATTATTAAACGTCGTACAAATGGCAACAAAGATGAGGACAATAGTCCGAATAATGTAAATACTGTAAATACTACCTCATCTCAGAAATATAGACAAATAGAATGAGCTATTATTAAACGTCGTACAAATTGCCACAAAGATGAGAACCATAGTCCGAATAATGTAAATACGGTAAATTCTACCTCATCTCAGAAATATAGACAAATAGAATGATCTATTATTAAACGTTGTACAAATGGCAACAAAGATGAGGACAATAGTCCGAATAATGTAAATACTGTAAATACTACCTCATCTCAGAAATATAGACAAATAGAATGATCTATTATTAAACGTCGTACAAATGGCAAAAAAAGACGAGGACAATAGTCCGAACTGTAAATACTACCTTATCTCAGAAATATAGACAAATAGAATGATCTGTTATTAAACGTTGTACAAATGACAACAAAGATGAGGACAATAGTCCAAATAATGTAAATACTGTAGGAAGAAAGGCGCCGTAGTTTTTTTCAAACCACGTACATTTGACCTTTACTGAGATCATATTCCAGGGAAAATTACAAAACATTATTCTAACTACAACGGCTAAATTTAAAAAATTCTAAAACAACCACACACACACACACACACACACACACACACACACACACACACACACACACACACACACATATATGCGTGTGTGTGTAAGTGGGCGAGTGTATATTTTTCTTCTTTGAAGGAGGATAAATACATAGAGAAATTGTTTATAAGGTTTACTTAGTCGATTTCTTGTTTCTTTTGTTAGTTTCTTAGAATATAAATGAATGATTAGTCTTAAGCAGAACATGACTTAAATTCAAAGAATGCCCACTTATATATATATATATATATATATATATATATATATATATATATACGAACTAAATCTAAAAGTGAGCCAAAGCCTTTGGTTCAATTTTAGATTTAGTTCGTATCTTTGCTCTACTTTCGTACTTTCGTATTGAGCTCTTTACTGTTAAGGTTTTCGTCTTGGTTTTTTTTTCTTTCGAACACAGCTTTTGCTTTGTTTGTTTCTTTTTTTTTTTTTTTTGATTCCCCTCTTCCCATTTGGTATTATCTTTTGGGATTGACGACTAAATTTAACGTTTTGTTAACAGTAGGACTTAATGATTTTAGTCATTATTAGTGATACTGTTTTGTTGGTACGTTTTACAATAATAATAATTATATATATATAATTTATAAAAACAAATGGAGTAACAGTCTACAGTTCGTATGAATTACTTTTTAAAAGTACTCAATACAAAGTAGAGCAATATGATTGAAATATTTTTATTACAAGTAGTTAGAATAAAAGCGTTTTACATCGCTACACAAACGCTAATAAATGAAAAAGGGTAATGAATTGTTTTTAAATTTCCATAAAATCATTCCCAACACCAGGAATTAACCATCGTCTGAAGAAGTGCAATTAACAGGACTGAAACACAATAGCATTTGTGTAATTATGCAAAATGTTTTTACTATAACTAATTATGATTAAAATATTACAATAATATATATATATATATATATATATGTGTGTGTGTGTGTGTGTGTGAGAGAGAGAGAGAGAGAGAGAGAGAGAGAGATTTAGAGTATGGATCAATAAATTAACATCCCTGTCCTGACTTATGTATTTCCATTTGAAATATTCAATTTATAGGATGAATATTCTCCATAAAAATACATTTTTGTTAATCATTTCAACCTATGCAAAGTAGTAAAGCCACTCAAACATAAGGGTATTACTGAGTATCTAATCTAAACTTATAAATAGAACTTTGTGTGTGTGTGTCTGCGTGTGTGTGTCCGTTACCTATAAACTCCGAAACGGCTGAACCGATTTTCTTGAAAATTTACACAGTTGTATTATAAGCGTCTGCGAGTGCTCTTAGCTAGGTTTTGTGTCGTGGTACTCCCGATAAATATCGAAAATCGATAATCGAAAAAATCGGGTTATGGAAGGAATGGTCTGATTTTAATCAAATTTGATACACTCATAGACAAAGACATAAGAAGCGATATTCAGAAGTTTCAAGGTTGCAGTTCTTACAATAGTGCAGAAAATCGATATATATATATATATATATATATATAAAAGGCAGGATGTTTGTGTGTGTGTCTGTTTATCTGCCTGTATGTTTGTATTTTTTTCAGCCCTTTTATTTTAGTTTTTGCTTCGGGTTTGGCTTTAAGTAGGTATAATTGTAGTTCTTAGTCTCAGCCATGATACCATTTACTCAGAGAACATATTTAGCCTTCAAAATTCAGTTTAAGATGAAAAAATAATGATATCGATACCAGGAAATCAAAATTTGACTTACATCCATTCATTTTTCTTTCAGTCTACGGTTTCGCTTTAACTGGAAACAGCTATTGCTTTTAGTCTTTCGTGCCAACGTCCAAAGTGTCTGAGCTTCAGGACCATGGATTAGTTTTAAGGCTTTCATTACACTCGAGCAACGCCGGTCTATACTACTAGTTTAGAAATAATTCCGGTTTCTGCTTCAGTCAAAAGGTAGATATTGATTGGTTTTATACCTGATTCTGCAAATTTTCTCCCTGAAAACGGCCCTTTTAGTGGTGGGGAGTGTCTTATTCCTCGGCAGAGGATGCAACTCGCTTATTATTTCCGCCACCGGAGCGATAATCATTTTATTCTCTATCGCATTTCATTTATCACTGTTATTAAGTTAATTCACACTTTTATTTACAGGGTTCTCTCCAGAAGCGCTAAGATTCTATAATATATTTCATTGTCTTTTTTTTAATCAAATCGCCCCAAATAAAGGCATTTTACTGCCACTGTTTTGCAGGGGTTTACATAGAAAGAAAGTTATAAGAAAGAGTGACAGGTTAAAGAGGGTGTCAGGGAATGGGTAAGAGAAGGATGACTGTGGCCATAAAGTGAGGGATCAGTTTATATATTGATTGTAATGTAGAATTAGTCCCCCAATATTATCCACATTATAATAATATAGAATTTTTTTTAATAATCGTATTTCTCTAAGGAAAGCATTTTACTGCCACTGTTTTTCAAGGGGTTTCATAGGACGAAAGTATTGAGAAGGTTATAGGGGGTGTCAGGTAGTGGGTACCAGAAGCATGAGAATACTGATGAGAGTAGGGTGGACGAAGAAAGGAGCATAAGAGAGAGAGAGGATACAGGTTAGTGAGACAGGAGATGACTATTGATTTTACATTTAAATTCAGGGAGATTGTAGCTATCGGTGAAGCAAGAATACGGAAGAAAATTCCACAGGCGGGAAGAGCGAGATAAGAAGCTGTTGTAATAGAATTTGCGTTTACAATTTATTGGTATCACAGTAAAAGGGTGGGACCTAGTTGTTAATCTTGTGGCTCGAGTAAATTCATATATAGGGGTCACCAGTGAGCTAAGTTCATCGGAGCAGAAACTGTGTAAGTATTTGTAGAAAAGACACAGGGAAGCCACACTGTGCCGGTGAGAAAGTAACTGTATCTGAGCTGCCAAGTCGAGATCTATCACATTACAGATTTTCCGTTGGATTTTGTCAAGGACATCTAGGTGGATTGCAGGAACACCCGACCAGATATGGCAACAGTATTCAATGCATGGGCGGATGAGCAGATTTATATATGTGCAGGATTGTTTCAGGCGAAAAAGCTTCCTGGCCTGACACAGAGAAACGACTTTTTTAGCAGCGGATTTAGCTATGCATTCGATATAGTCATTCCACTTGAGATTTGTTGTGAGAGTTAAGTTGTGAGAAGACGCAGTGTTTTGCATTCAGGGAGATTAGCCTGATCCATGCTAATGGTGGGTAGGAGCGATTGTTTGGAATGGTAAATAGATAGCAGCTTCGTTTTGGAAGCATTAAAATTCACGAGCCATTTCTTACTCCAGTCCGCCACGGATCGGAGGTACTTTTCAAGCCTTTTGTCTACCTCTAAAGTATGTACCTCCATTCATTTTCGATAATTAACTTTTATTATTTTTGAATATTCGTGTTTTCTTGAGATTGATAATGAAGTGGTTTCTTATTTCTTTCTTCGTGTGTCAATTCTACAGCCATTAATTTTATTCCTATTCCTTGGTTTGCACTTCTGAATGCCTATTGTTAATTTACTGAGCACCGCATAGATGTGACACAAGGCCAAAGGTATGGTGTACCAAGTGAAGATCGAACTCACTACCCAGTTGAAATGATTCTAGCGAGACAAGCTTGCTAACCATTAATGCCGATTGATTTTATTGAAACGTGCTCAGCATTGTTTTGAGCCTGCAAGCCATTGACTCCAATCCTATTTAAATTCAGTTTACGACGAAAAAACTTATTTGATATCGATACCAGGAAATCAAAATTATAATAATGACCCTTGTGTGTGTGTACATATATATATATATATATATATATATTGTTAAGTGAAACAAAAGAAAAAATGATTGAGCAAAACTCAGAGTTAAAATACAGTCAGTCAGTCAGTCAGTCAGTTAAGTGCCATACGTGATACACGCTTGGGCGATCATGTCTCGAAAGAGTCATGACTGACTGGGCAGAAGATTATCCCGCAGTAGGTTGCCATTGCTTACTGCGGTAGACTGGTTGCCAGCCAAGGCTATAGAACCCAATCTGTCCTGTTATTTGACTCATAGCTAGAAGGGGAAGAGCTGTATTATATTATTATGTAGTAATTAGTGGGGGATCAGTTTATTACTTCATAATAATATAAGACTGAGCCCCCACTTTATACCCAGTAGAAGTTTTAATTGTATTTCTATTACATACAGTCAATCAGTTAAGTGCCATACATGAAACACGCTTGGGGGATCATGTCTCAAAAGAGTCATGACTGACTGGGCAGAAGATTATCCCGCAGTAGGTTGCCATTGCTTACTGCGGTAGACTGGTTGCCAGCCAAGGCTATAGAACCCAATCTGTCCAGTTATTTAACCCATAACTGGAAGGAAGAGACGGACTAATACCTTTCCCAAGGGTATTTGCGCGTAAGTGAATGCAATGAATTCAACTGGAATTCGAACTCGGCTCCCCGATTTCTCGTTCCGAGCCGCTATCCACTGCACCACAGCGCACATCTGCTAAAATACAGACAAATATTTAATTCACAAAACATGAGATGAAAATATTTACAAATATAGTTTGGCATTCAAATAGAAACATAAAGTTTACCACTGGCAGGCGAAGTGTAACGAGGAAGAGAAGTGGGAAAGTGTCAAATATCTTTACCCAGTTAAGTTGGCTAGGAAGTTAGGTGCTGTACTTTTTTGGAAATCCTTTAATGCGTATATAAAGACTAATTATGGGCTTGGTCAATGAAAGAGTTAAAAATATATATTTACCCATATAGTTCCATGAGGTTTTAGTTGTTCAGACTTTTTCTGTGAGATTCTCTTGGATGGATATAAATCCTTGAATCTTAATCGGAGTTGATATGACAGCATATCCTTTTAACAACTCTTTCAAGTTTTAGTTTGTCGTCAACTTAGAGAGATTCTTTCGGCTGGATATAATTCCTTGATTCAAAACCGGTGCTGATGAGGTCAGCACATCCTTTTATCAACTGTTTCAATTTTATTTTTTGTCGTCGACTTAGATTCTTTCGGCTGGATATTTTTTGTTTTGTTTTTAATCATATCACCCCAAGCAAGGTGATAACGCCACTGATGCGCAGGGGGCTACGTAAGGGTAAAAAGATTGGAAAAGAGAAAGCCGGAAACCACATCCTAACCAGGAAACAAGGGATGAACCTCTTCGCCTGTTCAATAGACGTATATACATTCTGAATCTTAACCGGAGCCGTAGAAGTCAATCCATCTTGCTATTACCTAACTACTCACTGCCCAAAACCTATTTTCACGGGGACTAACACCTAATTTGCATACTTCGAACTCTCTCAACTGTACTAGAACTTTCTACAATCTTCCAAAATGTTCTATTTCTAATTTACTTATTTTTACAACTACTTCATGAATTAGAACTTTTTGGGAATAACACTTAGGACGCAAAAGAATCCATTACTACAACTTTTTATACATTCTTAATGTTATTTTTATATATAAATGCATCCCCGTAACAATATATATATATATATATATATATATATATATATATATATATATATATATTCCTCCTGCCACGCTCATATTTCAATCACCTCACTTTCGTTGAACAACAGTAAGGCAACGTCAATTCAGCTAATTAAAGAGACAATAGCGAGGTACCGTTATGAAAGCTCTTGCCGCGTGTTTGCTCTTTAACAATGCCTTATTTTATTTTTTGCAATTTTTATGTCGTCGAGTAGTGAATAATATATATATATATATATATATATATATATATATATATATATACTAGCAGTATAGCCCGGCGTTGCTCAGGTGTAATGAAAGCTTTAAAACTAATCCATTGTCCTAGAGATCAGACTCTTTGGACGTTGGCACGAAAGACTAAAAAGCAATAGTTGTTTCCAGTTAAAGCGAAACCGTAGACTGAATGAAAGATGAATGGATGTAAGTCAAATTTTGATTTCCTGGTATCGATATCAAATAAGTTTTTTCGTCGTAAACTGAATTTAAATAGATTTTTAAATAAGTTTTTTCGTCGTAAACTGAATTTAAATAAATAAATAAAAACTAAAATAAAAGGGCCGAAAAAATACATACAAGCAGCTAAACAGACACACACACAAACATCTTGCCTTTTAAATACATATATCATCGATTTTCTGCACAATTGTAAGAACTGAAACCTTGAAACTTCTGAATATCGTTTCTTATGTCTTTGTCTATGAGTGTATCAAATTTGATTAAAATCGGATCACTCCTTCTATAACTCGATTTTTTCGATTATCGATTTTCGATATTTATCGGGGGTACCTCGACACAAAACCTAGCTAAGAACATTCGCAGACGCTTATAGTACAACTGTGTAAATTTTCAAAAAAATCGGTTCAATCGTTTCGGAGTTTATAGGTAACGGACACACACACAGACAGACGCGCACACACATACACACACAGACAAAGTTCCATTTATAAATAAGTTTAGATTAAATTCGATTATCTAATATAATAATGACTTATATATATATATATATATATAAACAAACTTATGACTATATTCGTGTCGAAGAACACTCCGCGGATCTACGTGGAAGGAAAAATGGTTAGAAAAAAAGAAAGAGCTAAGCACATGAAAATCAGTCAAAAGGATTCAGACCGATTCAGCACGTAGCCCAAAGAAAAAAAAACCCCCGAGACGAGTAATCAACTAACAAAATAGCGCTCAATAATTAGGTATAGCAGCTGGCTGGCTATCCCTGACGATCCGCTTAGGTGAAACCTTGGTAGATTTTTTGGCTCACTAGGTATACTTTATATATATATATATATATATATATATATAATCATTAGTATGTGCCGTCATAGAAATAAGTATAAATTGCAATAAGTATCCTATTCTTCCAATTAGTCACAATATTTTTTTAAAAAATGTTGTCTAAGCACTACCAACTCAAGGATCAAGTCACATACCTCCTACTACCAATGAAGAAATTACTACTAAAATTCCGCTAACTTAACCCTATAGAAACCAACAGAGAAAAAAATTAAAATTTTGAAATTTAAATACCAGAATATACTCTTAAATAAAGGGAGGGAGTTCATTAGTATGTGTCGTCATAGAAATAAGTATAAATTGCGATAATTATCCTGTTCTTTCAATTAATCACAGTAAGGTTTTTAAAAAAATTTGGCTAAGTAGTTACTTCCCCACCACCTACCACTACTAACTCCAGGATCAAGCCAATTACCTTCCACTACCAAAGAAGAAATTACTACTAAAATTCCGCTAGCTTAACCCTATAAAAACCAATATCTCCCAACCCCTTCCTTTACTTGAGAAAACCTCTGGACTTAGAATTTTTTCTCGTTCTTTGATTATATGGGGTTGAGAATGCATGTCTTAAAATGACATATTAAAAATTGTTATTTCCCCTCTAAGTCTTATCTGAATTTACAGATAAATAAATAAATATACAGCTTAAGAAATACGCGTTTTTATAGACTAGCAAATATCATTTATCATGAGTTTTTCGACACAAAACTCTTGGAGTTGGCTAACCAGATAAGTTACGGTTTTTTTTTTAAATATTGGTATGAGTGTGTGTGGTTTGAGGGCTTTCTTTGAATGTAGATCTCCTTCTCAGGAGGATGTGAGAGCCGCTTACTTTTTTCTCTCAGACTGGCTGTTTCTAGCTTAACCCTATAAAAATCAATAGAGTAAAAATTAAAATTTTGAAATTTAAATACCAGAATATACTCCTAAATAAAGGGAGGGCGATCATTAGTATGTATCGTCATAGAAATAAGTATAAATTACAATAATTATCCTATTTTTCCAATTAGCCACAAGAAGGTGTTTTTTTTTTTTTAATTTGGCTTAAATTCCGTTAGGTTAACCCTATAAAAACCTATATCTTCCCACCACTTTCTTTACGTGCGCAAACTTTTGGGCTTAGAATTTTTCCCCATTCTTTGATTATATGCTGCTGAGAATGCATGTCTTAAAACGACATGTTGAAAATGGCTATTACTCTCTAAGTTTAATTTGAATTTAAAGATATATATATATATATATATATATATATATATATATATATCTTTAAATTCAAATTAAACTTAGAGAGTAATAGCCATTTTCAATATGTCATTTTAAGACATATATATATATATATATATATATATATATATATATATTCCCTCCTGTCACGCTCAGTGGGGGATAACCAGTGATGAAACAGATAATTATACCCTCAAATATGTTGCCATCATTTTTAACGGCAGGAGTTTGTTTAATATAAATTGTCTAAAAATGTGATATGCACTTTGGTGAGATTAAGGTTGGGCACCTATTAATGATGGGCAAACTTTTGTTATAATAACTGACCAGCAGTAAATTCGGGAACGGTCAGTACTTGTAAATGTCAAATATAGTCAGTGTGTGTCATAGTTTAATTTCAGATATGCTTATAACTCTTCGTATCGAAGCACTTTCAGAATGTGTTTGTGGACGTCATATAGCCGTACAGTAAATAAAAAGAGAGAGTTCTTGATATTTAACAAAAATGGGTTTAAACTAGTCTATTTTAAATCCCGTAGTATGTGAACATCAATCATACTAAGGGTATTAATGAAAACTAGACTAAACTAAATCCGTTTATATTTTAAAAGGCAGTTTATCTAGAGGTCTACGCCGGCACTCAATGGCAGTGAATGTTGGACAATATCTTCGAAGATGAAGGAAAAACTTGAAGCAGCTGAAATGTGGTTCTACAGAAGGATGCTGCGGATATGATGGACCGAGCATGTGAGCAATGATGAGTTTTGGAAAGGATGGAGACGAAAAGGAAATTGATACTGAGCATCAGGAAGAAACAACTAAAGTTCCTAGGACATGCAATGAGGAAAGAGAGCTTGGAGAACCTGATACTAACAGGCCAGATAGATAGAAAAAGAGACAGAGGAAAGCAGCGGATAATATATTTGAAGGTCCTGATCAGGTGGATGATGGAACGAGGATTGCGTAGTGTAACAGGAGAAAGCGTGCTAAGAGCCACCAGGGACAGGGAGATGTGGAAAGCCATGATCGCCTACGTCCTGAAAGGACATGGCACATAAAAGAAGAAGAATACACGTTTCAGCGATCATGTAGCTTTTCATTCAAAACTAACCAGGCAGGTGATTTTCCCTCTTTTTTTTTCTGGGGTAGACTGGTTACCAATCAAAGCTATAGGATTCAGTTTATCTTGTTATTCAACCCATAGATGGGAGAAGAAGAGATGAATTCATATCTTTCCCAAAATTATTTACGCGTAAGTCAATGTCATGAACTCTGTGGAATTCGAACTCGGCTCGACGACTTGTCATTTGAAGTTAATATCAATTATACCACACCATTTCATAATATGGGTGGTCGAATCATTGCCAAGAAAATGGTGATATTTCAGCACGTCGTTTAAATGAGCCAGTTGATCTCCCGTGTATTGCACAGTATCAACATTTTAAGTTCAGCAAATTATTAATTAACAAAATCTCTTTTGAATTCAGTTAAACAAAAAAATTTCCATTTATTTTGAGAATGTCTGGGCGCTCTCCACCTTTGTCTACAATAATGGACTGTTCCAAGCAGTACATAAAGTAGTAGTGATGATACCTCGGGGTTGACCTCGGAAGTCAGCCGAGTATTTCCGGTAGTGAACCGGAAGTGTGCTATTGGTCAGACTCTTAAATTTCACGACAATACGTTCTACTAAACCGTTGTTCCTGTATTCTACTAACGACCTCTTTTGTAAATACTACTCTTCCTGGTAATATACCAATTTTACTACAATTCCGTTGCTTGTATTTATTTCACAATAATTCTGTACATGCAACATAACACGGTCTCATCAGGATATTAGGGAAAACAAGTTGCCTGTCGAAACCTAGGTAGCGTAACAGGCTGACGTTTCCTCCCTAAATATCTGCTCACATGCTCCATCCATAATAAGCGTTTAGTATTCAGTAATTCTACATCATAAAACTTTCTGATAGATTAAGTGTGTGTGGAATCACTACTTTGATTCCAATTCAAGATCATAAATAATAATACTCATGGCGAGGTCATAAATATTATGATCAAAAGTGTTGGGGCGCTTTTCACCTTTGTCTACAATAATGGACTGTTCCAAGCACTACATAAAGTAGTAGCTCGGAAAAGACCTCGACGAGTCAGTCGAGTAACAAGTCAGTCGAGTATTTCCGGTAGTGTACCGGAAGTGTGCTATGGGTCAGACTCTTACGTTTCATGAAAATACGTTCTACTAAAGCCTTGTTCCTGTATTCTACTAACGACCTCTTTTGTAAATACTACTCTTCCTGGTAATATACCAATTTTAATACAATTCCGTTGCTTGTATTTATTCCACAATAATTCTGTACATGCAACATAACAGAGAATCTGAAGCCTGTCTTGGATTTAGACGTGATTTTTCTTTCATCTTGAATTCTCGTAATAAATCCCTGTTTTGTTGGCAGTAACTGGATGTGCGATGTGATCCAGTGGATATCGACTCGAACGAGGACTCGGAGAGCCGAGTTCGAATTCCAGTTAACTTCCTTGCATTACACTAACCGTTGGGAAAGGTATTAATATCTCTCTTCCCTCCAGTTATGAGTTAAATAACAGGACAGATTGGGTTCTATAGCCCTGGCTGGCAACCAGTCTACCGCAGAAAGTAATGGCAACCTACTGCGGCATAATCTTCTACCCAGTCAGTCATGTGTCTTTCGAGACATGATCGCCCAAAGCGTGTATCATGTATGGCACTTAACTGGCTTAACTTTGTTTAACGGCACCTAAACTACTTTTGGGTTTCTTGATAGCGAAATTTAATTTTCTTGAGAAAAGTAATAAAAATATGATTTGTTTCATTCTGCTTTCACAGTTGAATACATGGTAGATGACACTCAGCTTTTGTGCATCTACATGTTTCTGTGGAGATAAGTACTAGAAGCAGTGACAAGTGTGTTTTATGTTTTAGTTTAGTTGAAGTTATATTTTAGAATACAGTATGATTTCTTTAAGAAATTGTAGGATATTATATAGATTAATGTCATGGAATACTTCTTTCATGTTGGTTGTTTGCTTGTTGAGTTCATTTGTTTAACGAGATATCAACCTTTATGGGTTTTGTTAATAAATTTCTTGAATAGTGTTCAACTACAGATAAACTATATTGGCCATTTACTATAAAGATGTATTGTTGGTTATTTTTATAGAAAAATATATAGCGGGTATTTTTACTATAAAATGTATTTTTATGCTTTTATAGTATTTGATGTGAGCAATGATGAGGTTTTAGAAAGGATGGAAACGAAAAGAAAATTAACACTGAGCATCAGAAAGAGACAGCTGAAGTTCTTGTGACTTGTAATGAGGAAGAAAGGCTTGGAGAATCTGATACTCACAGGTCAGATAGAGGGAAAAAGAGACAGGGGAAAACAGCGGATAACATATCTGAAGGGCATGAGCAGGTGGATGGCAGAGCGGGGTTAGGGTGAGGTAACAAGAGAAAGCGTGCTAAAAACTATCAGGGATAGGGAGATGTGGAGGGGCATGATCGCTTACGTCCTGAAGGAACATGGCACATAGAAGAAGAAGTATTTGGCGTGGGAGTTAATTTTTATCCATACCTGGGATCCTAACAGGCACTGTCACCCGAGTCAGAGTGAACCTGGGAACAAAAGCAGTTGAGAGATGATTCCAGGCTCAGTAAAAATCCCAACCTCTCGATCAGAGGCCATGCTGCCGAATGTTGTTTATCAAACAGTCGTAACTATATATGATATTTTTCTGTGTTTGAGAAGAGAATTATATAGATTTAAACGCTGTCCTTGTTATTTTTATGTAAGTTCAGGTAGAACCCAGTTTCTGAGTTAGTGAATTGTTCAAAGCCCCGTAAATGATTGGTTGTTGGTTGTTTTGTTTTATGGCATATCAACCTCGCTGGGTCATTTATTGCCAACTAAATTTTATTTATTGCTAGTAATACCTTTTCTTTCAAAAAAATTATTGTTGTTTATAAGTTTGTGGCTGGTAATACTTTTTTCTTTCGAGTACCATGGAGAAATAAATTTGTTTTGATTTTTTAGCATGTCAGTCTTCTCAATGACGTACTTTGTTTAATTGAGGGCACAAACTCTGAAGAACAAACGAAACATCAAAGAAACATTTAAGTTATGTCTGTGCTTTTTATTCGCACTTTTTATGGATATTACGATACAGCAATTTCAAGAGATTTTCTCAAACATTATCATTTTGATGACTTTTTTTTGTTTACTAACTAACAGTATAGACCGACGTTGCTCGGGTGTAATGAAAGCTTTAAAACTAATCCATGGTCCTGGAGCTCAGACTCTTTGGACGTTAGCACGAAAGACTAAAAAGCAATAGTTGTTTCCAGTTAAAACGAAACCGTAGACTGAAAGAAAAATGAATGAATGTAAGTCAAATTTTGATTTCCTGGTATCGATATCAAATAAGTTTTCTTCGTCGTAAACTGAATTTTGAAGGCTAAATAAGTCCTCTGAGTAAATGGTATCATGGCTGAAACTAAGAACTACAATTACACCTACTTAGAGCCAAACCCGAAGCAAAAACTAAAATAAAAGGGCTGGAAAAATACAAACATACAGGCAGATAAACAGACACACACACAAACATATTGCCTTTTATATATATATATATATATATATATATCGATTTTCTGCACTATTTTAAGAACTGCAACCTTGAAACTTCTGAATATCGCTTCTTATGTCTTTGTCTATGAGTGTATTAAATTTGATTAAAATCGGACCACTCCTTCTATAAACCGATTTTTTCGATTATCGACTTTTGATATTTATCGGGGGTACCTCGACACAAAACCTAGCTACGAACACTCGCAGACGCTTATAGTATAACTGTGTAAATTTTCAAGAAAATCGGTTCAGCCGTTTCGGAGTCTATAGGTAACGGACACACACACACAGAGAAAAAGTTCCATTTATAAATAAGTTTAGATATCGACTCGGAACGATGACTCGGAGAGCCGAGTCCGAATTTCAGTTAAATTTCTTGCCTGACACTTACGCGCAAATACAGTAGGGAAAGGTATTAATCCGTCTCTTCCCTCCAGTTATGGGTTAAATAACGGGACAGATTGGGTTCTATAACCTTGGCTGGCAACTAGTCTACCGCAGAAAGTAATGGCAACCTAGAGCGGGATAATCATCTGCCCGGTTAGTCATGTCTCTTTCGAGACATGATCGCCCAAACGTGTATCACTTATGGCACTTAACTAACTGAATATCTACCTGATACGTATAGGATATGAAACAGAAGACCGCTGAATGTGACGTGCCTCCACACACACACACACACACACACACACACACACATATATATATATATATATATATATCAAAAGCAATCGGAGTCTAACCGTACTGATGAGCTGTGATACAGCGAAACAAATCTGTCTGCGGATGACAATATATATTCATTTATATAGTTTTAAGTTATGTTATATTTATGGGTGGATGTGCGTTATGGCGCTGGTTTTATTAGCTCGGAACGAGAAATCTGAGAGCCGAGTTCGAATTCTAGTTGAATTCCTTGCATTCATTTACGCGCAAATACCCTTGGGAAAGATATTAATCTGTATCTTCCCTCCAGTTATAGGTTAAATAATAGGACAGATTGGGTTCTATAGCCTTGGTTGGCAACCAGTCTACCACAGAAAGCAATGGCAACCTACTGCGGGATAATCTGCCCAGAATATTAAAAAAGAACTAAAAAAAAGAAAAAAGCGGTTTTTAACAATGGGATTTTTAAACCGGAAATAAATTGAGAATAGATACATCAAATAAAACTTATAACAATACAGGATAAGGAATTAAATCCCACATGCATAAACAACAAGAAATTATGCACATGCCAAAAAAATAAATTTTTTTTTTCTAAAAGATTTTTGTGTTAGCCAAAATTTTTGACGGGTTTCTGTCACGTTTTTTTTAATTCTTTCCCTTCTCTCTCCCTTTTTGTCCTTTTCACTTAATCCGTGTTAATCCCTACTCCTTTTTTGTGTATGTATATATTTCTTCTTAAATAATACACGTGTAATTAATTCTGCCTGGTTGTTGGTTTGCGCTTGTATATCCCTTCCTCCTGGATTTAACTTTAATATATTTGCTCTGGATAATATTCATTGAGCTCTTTATTTTTTTATAATTGATATTTTATATTAATTAGATAACATCTTTTGGATTATTCTCTCTGTCTTAATGGGTTGGTATTCTCTCCTCTCTCTCTCTCTCTCTCTCTCTCTCTCTCTCTCTCTCTCTCTCTCTCTCACACACACACACACACACATATATATATATATAGGCGGTAAAAATCCATGAAGGATTGGTAGAATCCGGGATAAGGTTGGTAAATAATCCAGGAGGATCCTCGTAAATATTAATATTAAAACATTAAAACTGATCCAATAGGGAGCTTAATGCAAACCAATTCAATTTACAGAGAGGACATTAATGTATTTATCTGTAAATTCAGATAAAACTTCGTGGAGAAATAGCCATTTTCAACATGTCATTTTAAGGCATGCATTCTTTGAGCCCTTATAAATAGAGAATGAGGAAAAATTCTAAGCCCAGAGGTTATCTTAGGTAAAGGAAGGGATTGGGATGTATTGGTTAGGCTAGGAGAAAGAATTTAGTATTAATTTCTTCTTTGATAGTGGGAGGTATGTGGCTTGACCCTTGAGTTAGTAGTGGTAGGTGGTGGGGGAGTAAATGCTTGGCCAAATTTTTTAATAATTATTGGGAGTAATTGGGAAAATAGGATAATTATTGTAATTTATACTTGTTTCTATGGCGACACATACTTATAATCTCCCTTCGTTTGTTCAGGAGTATATTTTGGTTTGAAATTTTGAAATTATAAATTACTACTAAATTCTTTCCCCTAGCCTAACCTAAATAAAACTAATGCATGCCTTTCCCTTCCTAAGCTAAACTTTGGGCTCAGAAAATTTCTTCATTCTTTCTTTGTAAGGGGTCGAAGAATGCATGCCTTAAAATGATTGGAATTCGGAACGATGCTCCACGATTTGTCGTTCCGAGCCGATATCCACTGCACCACAATGTACACCCTGATAACTACCTATCTAATAAAAATGGAGTTCAGCTATTTTATGTCTGAATTGCAGTAAGTCACTTTATATATATTTTTTTATAATCATATCGCTCCAAGAAAGGCATTTTACTGCCACTGTTTTGCAGGGGGTTATATAAGAAGAAAGTTATGAGAAAGAGTGACAGATTATAGGGGGTGTCAGGAAGTGGGTACGAGAAGGATGAATGTGGCCATAAAATGAGGGATCTGTTTATATACTGATTGTAATGTAGAATTGATCCCTCACTTTATATCCACATTATAATCGTATAGAAGTTGTTTTTTTATAATGATATCGCCCCAAGCAAGGCATTTTACTGCCACTGTTTTGCAGGGGGTTACATAGGAGGAAAGTGATGAGAAAGAGTGACAGGTTATAGGGGGTGTCAGGAAGTGGGTAAGAGAAGGATGAGAATACTTATGAGAGTGGAGTGGACGGAGAAAAGAGCATGAGAGAGAGGATGCAGGTTAGTGAGATAAGAGATGACTATTGACTTTACATTTAAATTCTTGGAGATTGTAGCTATCGGGAAAGCAAATAAATAGAAGAGAATTCAACAGGCGGGAGTGCGAGAAAAGAAGCTGTTGAAGTAGAATTTGCGTTTACAATTTATTGGTTTCACAGTAAAAGGGTGGGACCTAGTTGTTAATCTTGTGGCTCGAGTAAATTTATATATATAGGGCACCAGTGAGCTAAGTTCATCGGAGCAGAAGCCGTGTAAGTATTTGTAAGAAGAGACACAGGAAAGCCACATTGCGCCGATGAGAAAGTGACTGTATCCGAGCTGCCAAGTCGGGATCGATCACATTACAAATTTATATTTACTGAATAGCGTTATGCGACAAATACGTCAGCATTTTCTTGTCTTTATTCGCCCTTTCAACTCTTTTATGCGCATGCGAACTTGTAACAAGATTAAAACAAGTGCAGCCAGCGACCATACAACATCATTTTGTATTTCCAATACCCGAGAGCTCTGTCTGAAGCATCGATACAATATCCTGTTTTAATACGGTGAAAAACATCGCTTGTGTATGTTTGTTTGTTTTTTCTCATTGACAAGACCGGATATGAACATTTTTATTTCGGTCTCGCCGACTTAGTTTAAACGTCATTTTCCGTACAAGATTTTTATACGCCAATTACAGAGATAACAGATCGTTATGACCTAATTTCTTAGAAAAATGTCGGTTTAGTTTGATTATTTCATTACAAGAACTTATTTTCAGTTCAATGGACAAATATCCGAAAGAAACTATGCACTATGGTTCAAAAGACAGTGTTACATGACGACATTATAGATCTTAATAACTATTGAGGATATCAAAACATGGTTTATATATATATATATATATATATATTTATAAGCGTTTCACCCAGAGCAAGGTATTTCACAGCCACTACTGCGCAGGGGGCTACATAGAGTGGAGAAAGGATGATTAAATATAGGAAATGTCAGAGGGTGGGTGATAGGCGGGTAAGGATACCGAGAATGGTTAAATATAGGAAATGCCAGAGGGTGGATGATAGGCAGGTAAGGATACCGAGAATGGTTAAATATAGGAAATGTCAGAGGGTGGGTGGTAGGCGGGTAAGGATACCGAGAATGGTTAAATATAGGAAATGCCAGAGGGTGGATGATAGGCAGGTAAGGATACCGAGAATGGTTAAATATAGGAAATGTCAGAGGGTGGGTGGTAGGCGGGTAAGGATACCGAGAATGGTTAAATATAGGAAATGTCAGAGGGTGGATGATAGGCAGGTAAGGATACCGAGAATGGTTAAATATAGGAAATGTCAGAGGGTGGGTGGTAGGCGGGTAAGGATACCGAGAATGGTTAAATATAGGAAATGTCAGAGGGTGGATGATAGGCAGGTAAGGATACCGAGAATGGTTAAATATAGGAAATGTCAGAGGGTGGGTGATAGGCAGGTAAGGATACCGAGAATGGTTAAATATAGGAAATGTCAGAGGGTGGGTGATAGGCAGGTAAGGATACCGAGAATGGTTAAATATAGGAAATGCCAGAGGGTGGATGATAGGCAGGTAAGGATACCGAGAATGGTTAAATATAGGAAATGTCAGAGGGTGGGTGGTAGGCGGGTAAGGATACCGAGAATGGTCAAATATAGGAAATGTCAGAGGGTGGATGATAGGCAGGTAAGGATACCGAGAATGGTTAAATATAGGAAATGTCAGAGGGTGGGTGGTAGGCGGGTAAGGATACCGAGAATGGTTAAATATAGGAAATGTCAGAGGGTGGATGATAGGCAGGTAAGGATACCGAGAATGGTTAAATATAGGAAATGTCAGAGGGTGGGTGGTAGGCGGGTAAGGATACCGAGAATGGTTAAATATAGGAAATGTCAGAGGGTGGATGATAGGCAGGTAAGGATACCGAGAATGGTTAAATATAGGAAATGTCAGAGGGTGGGTGGTAGGCGGGTAAGGATACCGAGAATGGTTAAATATAGGAAATGTCAGAGGGTGGGTGGTAGGCGGGTAAGGATACCGAGAATGGTTAAATATAGGAAATGTCAGAGGGTGGATGATAGGCAGGTAAGGATACCGAGAATGGTTAAATATAGGAAATGTCAGAGGGTGGGTGGTAGGCGGGTAAGGATACCGAGAATGGTTAAATATAGGAAATGTCAGAGGGTGGATGATAGGCAGGTAAGGATACCGAGAATGGTTAAATATAGGAAATGTCAGAGGGTGGGTGGTAGGCGGGTAAGGATACCGAGAATGGTTAAATATAGGAAATGTCAGAGGGTGGATGATAGGCAGGTAAGGATACCGAGAATGGTTAAATATAGGAAATGCCAGAGGGTGGATGATAGGCAGGTAAGGATACCGAGAATGGTTAAATATAGGAAATGCCAGAGGGTGGGTGGTAGGCAGGTAAGGATACCGAGAATGGTTAAATATAGGAAATGTCAGAGGGTGGGTGATAGGCAGGTAAGGATACCGAGAATGAGGGCTCGGTAGATGAGTGTTCTGAGAATAATAACTGTACTAGCAATTTAGAAAATTACATGAACAACAAAATGCGTGAAAAATAAATAAAAAATAACATCATTAACAACGAATGTAACTGTAGGGACACAAAAACATACTCCCTTAATGGACTTTGTAATACAGAAGGAGGATGTGCGTTGTGGTACAGTGGATATTGGCTCAGAACGAGAAGCCGGGGAGCCGAGTTCGAATCTATTGTATTCACTTACGCGCAAATACCCCTGGGAAAGGTATTAAACCGTCTCTTCCTTCCTGTTATGAGTTAAATAGAAGGACAGATGTACCGAGAATGAGGGTTGGTTAGATGGTGAGAGTGTTTGAGAGAATAGATGCAAGTTAGTGTGTTAGGAGGTGTCTATTGACCTTACATTTAAACAACTGGAGATTGTAGCTGTCGGGAAAACAGACTTGTGGAAGAGAATTCCACAGGCGGGAAGCGCGAGAAAAGAAGCTGTTGGAGTAGAATTTACGGTTACATCTTATCTGTTTAACTGTAAAAGGGTGGGACCTAGTTGCTAATCTAGTATCTCGTGTAAATTCGTGCTTAGGCGGCACCAGTGATCTAAGTTCATCGGAGCAGAAGCCATGAAAGTACTTGTAGAAGAGGCACAGAGAAGCCACATCACGCCAGTGAGAGAGTGGTTGCAGCCGGTCTGTCAAGTCAGTATCAACCACGTTACAGATCCTCCTTTGTATTTTGTCAAGAAGCCCAAGGAGAGTAGCAGGGGCACGCGACCAGATATGGCAGCAGTATTCAATACACGGGCGGATGGTAGATTTGTATATGTGCAGGATAGATTCAGGTGGGAAAAACTTCCGGGTCCTGCACAGAGAGCCGACTTTCATAGCGGCAGATTTGGCAATGGATTCGATATAGTCATTCCATTTGAAGTCCGCCGAAAGTGTAAGGTCAAGGAGGCGTAGTGTTTTACTCTTTGGGAAGCAAGCCTGTTCCATGCTAATGGGAGGTAGATGCGATTGTCTATGGTGGTTAGTTGATAGCAGCTTTGTTTTAGAAGCATTGAAATTTACGAGCCATTTCCTACCGCAGTCCACTACGGATTGGAGGTTCTTTTCAAGCTTGGCAGCTTTGTCGCTCACAAAAACTATTAAAAGACTGAATGATCAGCATTCTTAACGTTCTAATGTAGTGTAAGATTTTTGATGGTACGTAATATTTAAAAAAAAAACAAATTCAAGTTTTCTTAGGTCATATATGCAAAGTCGGGTTGTCAAGTCACATGGTTCTTTTATGTGCTATATTTTATTAGGGTGTTGGTAATCATGGCTCTCCACAATTTCTTGTCCTTTGTAACTCTTAACGTCTGTCTTTTGCCATCTCACTCAAACCTTGCTCTGCCATCAATTTGCTCAAGCTCTCCTGCTAGGTTGTGCATCGCTTTCCTTTGGCCCTCTCGACTTTAATCTGTCCTGTATTTACTCTCTGGGAGGCAAGCCTGCTCCATGCTACCTGAAAACTAATATTTCCACGTTTCTACAAAGGATTTTACAGAGCGACGCGGGTTACACGACACACAATTAAACGATAATCTAAATCCAATTTCTGTGCAAAAATTTAGGGTGTTTTATCAGTGCCCTTTAACTGTTGAATCAATTGCAGCTTGTATTGTGCGAACTGCAGCCGTCTCCTTAAGACGTGCCAAACAGTTTCTGATGGGAGCTTAAGTTCTCGACTGGCTATTCTGACTGATTTCTGGAGGCTGCGATTGGAATATTGCCGAACTTGTTCAGCTGTATCATCTTGAGCTAAGGAACGTCTTGTTCTCTTTGCCGGGCACAAACACCCCTCCTTTTTAAATTTTGCATGATAATTCGAAATGAAACGTCTGTGTGGTGTCTGCTTGGTAAACGTTGACGACATTTTCGTTGTAGATTCGTCAATGACTCAGGTTTTGCGTGTTCTAGGACGCAAAATGACTTCTCTTCTTTTGTGAATAACATTCTTCTTCTTCTTCTTCTCCTTCTCCTTCTTCTTCTATGTGCCCTGTCAACCCCCGTTCCGTCATCCGCCTGATCAGGCCCTGCAAATATGCCTTCCTCTGTCTCTCTTTCCTTCTATCTGGCCAGTCACTATCAGGTTCTCCAGGCTCTCCTTCCTCATTGCGTGTCCCAGGAACTTCAGTTGTCTCTTCCTGATGCTCAGTATTAATTTTCTTTTTGTTGCCACTCTTTCCAACACCTCATCGTTGCTTGCATGCTCAGTCCACGACATCCGCAACATCCTTCTGTAGAACCACATTTCCTCTGCTTCCAGGTTTGTCCTCATTTTCGATAATATTGTCCAGCATTCACTACCGTATTGAAGAACTGACATCACATAGAAATCCAGTACTTTTTTCTTTGTTTCTACTGAAATTTTCCTGTGTTAGAACTTTACTCAACTTCTGGAACGCGTCCTTTGCCATGCCAATTCGCCTTCGGATCTCTGTGTCGCACTTTCCATAGTGAATCTTAATAGAGGTAACAAATGAAGTGAAATTTCATGATTTAAATTAAATTAACGGAAGAAACCTTGAAACGGCACCAGTTCAATGCTATAATTTGTAGTTTGTGATATAAGAATTCTTTGAATGTGTAATAATAACTTGTGTTATAGATCTCAGGTTTTGTTTGTTTGTTTGTTTCGAGGTTTAACGACCTATCAATCTTTATGGAATCATTTAAGGTCATAAACAATGATCTTGAGTTAGTTTTTTTTATTTTTAAAACATTTTTTTATTTCGAATATCAAGATTCATTGGGATTTGTTTTAAAGAGCAGGGTCCCCAAGTCCTACTCTTGTTATTTAACCCATAACTGGAGGGAAGGGACAGATTAATACCTTTCTCAAGGGTACCAGTGCTTAAGTGAATGCAGGGTATTCAACTGGAATCGGCTCACCGATTTCTTTTTCCGAGCCGATATCCACTGCACCACAACGCACATCCGTCACTAAACGCTTACAGCACCTGGTATTCCCAAGCGGTCACCCATCTAAGTACTGACCAGGCTCCACGTTGTTTAACTTCGGTGATCGAGCGAGAACCAGTGTATTCAACGGGATAGGCCGTAAGCACGCACATCCGTCACTAAACGCTTACAGCACCTGGTATTCCCAAGCGGTCACCCATGTAACTACTGACCACGCTCAACGTTGCTTAACTCCGGTGATCGAGAGTTTCCAAAGTCTATGTCACATTACGACACTCTATAATATCTCAATAATTATTGAGGATATCAAAATACAAATTATATTTCCTGAAAGCTGATATTTCCACGTCTTTATAAAGGTTTTTAAAGGAGTTCAATGTGAGCTCTGCGAATTACACGACACACATCCAAGCGATAATCTAAATCTTGCCGAACACGACTAAGCATAACGTTGCCGATGGTTGTCAAGGCTTCAGTTATTAATGTTGTCAGATCATCTCCTTCTTTCTCTCTGTTCAGTATTCCTTCACTCGAACTCGTTAAGTAGTTTACTCGGAGTTTCCAGTATGTCCTGTGAGTGTTACTTTCTCTAGGCCCCCTTTCCTTGTTAAGTTTCATCTACCCTTTTTAAAGTTTCATCTACCATTTGCTGTGCCTATTTTACTTCAAGTCTTGCTCATTGCTTGCATGTTCAGTCTAGAATATCTTTAGTATTTGTGATTAGTACTACATTTCCCTCGCATCAAGCTTCTTCGCCCGTGAAAAAAAATGACCAGAATTTCGTTTTTTTTTATATATAAAATTATATATTACTTAAAAGTTCAACAATCTTTTCTACGAATAGAACAAGTAAGTAACAGGTAGTAAAAAAAGTGTCTTTAATCTAACATGTTTCACTTTAACAAAAATCGAAAACATTTTACAAGCAAAACCCTTCCAACAGAAATTTGTTAGCACTAATATTTACCGTGATAAGTTAGAGAAAATGTTAGATTTAAAGGTTTTTTTACTGTATGCTTTTGTAGGCCACTGAAAACGTTGTGGCCGTAAATTGCCAACCCCTGCCTTAGGGAAATCTTGCTCATGCTCAAGAGTTACATGAGAGCTTTTAGTTCTCCATAAATGTGTGTTAAGCGTGTTAGCTTCGTTACGCCTCATTGCTTCTCTTGTTTTATGAATGGTATTACTGGCTGTAAAAAGAGACAAAAAAAAAACCATTAAATTTAATTAATTAAATCAAAATTAAAAGAGAAGAAAACATATACTTTTAGCTTTTAAATGCTACAAGTTCATGTAGTAAATGATACAAGAGTTTTTAGAATGTTGGTTGGTCGTTTTTGTTTTATGGCATATCAACCTCGGCGGGTCATTTATTGCCAACTAAATTTTTTATTTATTTATTGCTGGTAATACCTTTTTCTTTCAACAATTTATTGTTGTTTTTCATATAAGTTTTTGTGTCTAGTAATAGATTTTTCTTTTCTAGTATCAAGATTGATTGGGATTTGTTTTTAAGGGCAGGGTCCCCAAGTCCTACCCTTGTTATTTAACCCATAACTTTCCCAAGGGTACCAGTGCTTAAGTGAATGCAGGGTATTCAACTGGAATTCGAACTCGGCTCACCGATTTCTCTTTCCGAGCCGATATCCCCTGCACCACAAAACGTCACTAAACGCTTGTGAAAAAAAATTTAAAACAAACGGACGGACTTGTTCACCAAAAATAGACGAGAAACATCAGTGAAAATTAGGTACCTCCAATCAATTCTTACATACCTAAATTTAAATTTAAAATTTAAAAATAATTAATCTATCTTCAAGCTTTAAAATTAGGTCTATTTGAAAGCCAAGAGATTAAAGTTAGTAATTCCAATAATCAAAATACACTGGTGTATTTTAAACTGAAATTATATCGATTGGAATCCGAAATTTTTCGAAAAAAAAAACAAACTTTAAATTTTCCGCCAGTTTTTTATTTATTGACAGGTTATGTCAACAGAGGCAACATTCTGTTTAAAAAATCTTGAAAAAAATATATACATCAAAGACACTTTTTTAAGGTCAATTGTTTAAATTGAACCTTACCTTAATCTGATTTCACACAATAGTAATTCCTTACTTTATGAAATTTAAGACAGAAACTTATCTTAAATACAGTAGTCCTGTCATCAACGTAATTCGAGCTGAGATTGATTGAATATGTCAGCTACTGTCTGTCAACACCCCAAGTATGGCGTCCGGAAGTGCCAAATTTTTATGTATCTAAAAAACCGGTTTCTGTTTTTTAACTGCATAGCTAACCATAACATAATATTTTCATCAATTAGATAATATTTTATACAATGTTCCTTTAGCATTATAGCTGGATGATTGAATATGCTTGTTAAATAAATAAAAATTGAAATTGCTTTTAAAATAATTTTACAATTTAATAACAAAGAATGAAATTAAAATAACCCAGTAAAGTTATGAAATATTATGCTAATTATTAATATTTTTATTATGCCTTATTCATATTAATTAGTAAGATAACTAGGTAAAAAATATCTAATTTAATTTTTACATAACTGTAGATGTTATAAATAAGTATCTATATTTGATTTTCATTTGGATACATCATATACAAATTAAAATAGTGTTCATAATTCATTAGTACTTGATGCGAAAAACCTTTACTTTCAAGAACAGCTTGACATCTTTTGCTACTTGAGCGAATTAATGTCTTGCATTCATTAACGGATATTTTCTCCCATTCTCCTTTCAAATTAGTCCATAGTTCTTTGACGTTTGTTGGATTCTTTTCCTCTTTCATTTAGTAACTTCCAAACATTCTCAATAGGATTCATGTATGGGCTTTGAGCAGGCCTCCCATAACACTAACATCCTCCTTAGAAAGAAATGTCTTAACAGACTTCGCTGTGTAGCATGGCGCGTTATCATGCATAAATGCAGCTGGTTGGTTAATTGCAGTTCTCAAATTAGGTACAAAATGTTTCTTCAATATCTCTTTGTATACAGTTGCGTTAATTTTACCGTGTAGTCTAACAAGAGGTCCCGTACCAGCAGTTGAAATCATGCCAAACACTATCACACTTCCTCCTTCAAATTTTACGCCACTTTAGGCAAATATCGTTTTTTAGGACTGCGTCGAACGAACCTTCTCCCGTCACAACCGAACAGGCTAAACTTTGACTTATCGCTGAAATGAGCACAATTTCACTGTTCTTCTGTCCATATGAGGTGCTCAGTGGCAAATTTCAATCGGCTCATTTGATTCCTTTTAGAAAGGTAAGGCTTCGTAGAGGCTACTCGACTGTTCAGATTTATTTATTTAAGTCTTCGGGAAGTAGTGTGCCTTGATATTTTAATGCCAAGGTTAACATTAGCTCTTCTTTTATTCTTTACCAATCCATCTGTCTTCCCTTGTTTTTCTAGGCCTGCCAGGTGGTTTCTTGGCTTCACATGACCCAGTTTCCTCAAGTTTTCTTAAAATCATATGAATAACACTTTTAGACTTCCCTACACTCCTTGAAATATCCCCAGTCGAGAGTTTATCTTCATTACGTAACTTGACTATCAGTTTTCGAAGTTCTAATGACGTCACAGATTTTTTCGTCATGCTTACAATGCAAGAGCCAGTAAAGAGCCGGTGTAACTTAGTAAAATACCCGATTTTATATTCGTACCCTAAAGAATTTTCAATAATACAAAATAATTATTAAATTTTAGGGATTTATTTAATCGTTCTGATGTTTTTGATCATCTTTATTTTCGAATGTTATATAATTATTCTTATAACTTTATCAAAATAAGTTTATTGAACTTTATATTTTGGAATTATATAATTTACTTTTAAATCTTTTTTTTCCTTGATAAAATGTTCTTTGAAGCTTTATAATAAAAAAGTTATTTTGTATTAACATCGTTCTGATCTTTATGCTCGCTACTGTAGTAGGTGTTTCTGGGGAGTAGCACAAGACAGAAATTGACATTAATACTACGTCCGTGTGCACAGCATTTCAAAGAAGTGAACATTACTAAAATCAAAGCAGAAGAATTTCATGTGTCAGAATTATCATTCCTAAGCAGAATGCAAAGCCCTGGGACAAACTCGCTGGATGCAAGAACGAAAACACTCTCTGAGAGAAGAAGACTTTTCGAGGGTGAGCTGACATCCTCTGCCCCTGACTTCTTCAACACACTTGTAAAATTTTCCCGAGTTGTCTTATATATTTCTCCTTCTATGCTCACCCAATTACACACGCACTTCTTAAAAGAAATTTATTAATGTATCCTTTCGTGATACACGCTTTGGGCGATCATGTTTCGAAAGACACATAATTGACTGAGCAGAAGATTATCCCGTGAGGGATCAGTTTATTACTTCATAACAATATAAGACTGATCCCCCAGTTTATACCCAGTAGAAGTTTTAATTATATTTCTATTACATACAGTCAGTCAGTTAAGTGCCATACGTGATACACACTTGGGCGATCATACACCGAAAGAGACATGATTGACTGGGCAGAAGATTATCCCGCAGTAGGTTGCCATTGCTTTCTGCGGTAGACTGGTTGCCGACCAAGGCTATAGAACCCAATCTGTCCTATTAGTTAACCCATAATTGGTGGGAAGAGACAGATTAATACTTTTCCCAAGGATATTTGTGCGTAAGTGAATGCAAGGAATTCAACTGGAATTCGGACTTGGAACACCGTGTTCGAATTCCAGTTGAATTCGAAAAGCAGAAAGGAAGAATTGCAACACGCATTGAGTCAATAAATTGATAATAATGATATAATTTATTACCAATATTAATTTTATCACGTTCTAATCTCCCTGTTCAATTTGTTAGAAAGGCGACTTCTTGATGTTGTCAGTCCTGGAATGCGACCCCAATGTGTGGCACCTTTGGAAAGTACTTCAAACCATAACGCGGATTGAGCCAGGCATTGTAAAAGACATTGGCTAAGTGAAACTGTTTAGAAGCTGTCATTGTGTCTAAAGGTTTCAGCGTACTAGCAATGTTTAAACTGCTGGTCGTGCCAGGTTATGTGCTCTGTCCTAAAGACCTTAACTAATGCCTGCTCTGCACAAAACAAACAAAAATGTTCCAGAGTAGGTGTCTGCAACAGGGATTGGTTTTCTTTCTTAGCAGACTGGTATGCTCTATATATATATATAGCCACTATTATTTGAATTATATTTATTATTCTTAATTCTTGACTTTTACGGGACAAGATGTAGTTGGATGCAGGGCCGTGCTTAGGACCCCCACAGACCCCGCAATTGCAAAGGGCGTGCAAGTTCCCTAGGGTCCGCAAGGTTCCTTTACTCCGCAGATCTATTGTGATAAAAAAAAAATTAAAATAATTATTAGGATTAACTGGAGAATTATTATCATACTTATATGTTGAAATAGACACCTATCAACCTGTCTCGCTCTCTTTCTATATATATATATATATATATATATATATATATAGTCATCCACAGACAAATATGTTTCGCTGTATCACAGCTCATCGGTTAGACATCCGATTGCTTTTTCCCAGGATTGAAACCCGACAGAATTGGTGTCAGTCGGCGATTCTACCTCTGAGCTATGGGCGCTCGGTAGAAGGAGGCAGGCTTTTAGCGTATGATGTATCATACGCCAGTAGTTACAGTGCTCTAATTCATTACTGAATGAGCGATATATATATTTATATATAACTGTAAATTTATCTTTGAACACGTCTCGAAAAACCCACCGAGTATAAACGCGGAGAGGAAAAATGGAAACAAAAAAAGAAACGAACTAAGCACTTGAACATTAGTCAAAGTACGAGTCGAAAGAAAAAAAAAAGCACGAAACGAGGAGCCTAACACGTAAAACGCTCAGTACAATAGCAGAGCAAATAAATAAATAAGTAGCTAACCTAGAGCCAACGGACCTTTTTTAGTCATGTGGTTGCGGAGTGTCTTATATACTACCGCCTTACTTCAGCCTAATTAGCCAAACTTGCCCTGACGATCCATTTGGTGAAACCTTGGTAGGTCCGTTGGCTCTAGGTTAGCTACTTACTTATATATATATATATATATATATATATATATATATATATATTAATTCAGATACTTTAATCCAAGCGGAAAAAGCAGGAAGGTAAATTCTAAAAACTCGATCCTAATTAATATTAAAAATGTTATTTTAATATTAAAAAATGATACAGGAAGAGAGCTCCATATAATAAAATATTACAGAGCAAATATAAATTAAAAAAAGGATTAATTCAATGATGTTGGATGATCATTTCGATATGAAAATCCCCACGGGGATTTTCACATCACCTCAGCAACAGAAAAATCCTTTCAGAAACTGGATTTTTCTGTTGCTGAGGTGATGTGAAAATCCCCGTGGGGATTTTCATATCGAAATGATCATCCAACATCATTGAATTAATCCTTTTTTAATATATATATATATATATATATATATATATATATATATATATATAATCTTTGATAGAAGCCTTCCGGGGCCCCGAAAAGGCCGCAAAACATTTGTAATTTTTAAAAAAATAACTTGAGAGAGAAATAGATTATCTGTTTCAACATACATACAAAAACATAACATGTATATTCAAACTTTCAGGATGTCATAAAACATTTAAGAAAATCTAGTTTCCTTCGAGAGTATATTATTTTGTTTAAAGTACCCTTTATTGTGGGGTTAGTATGTTCGGTGGAGGTGGGGGCAATTTGCATTCTGTGGGTAGATGTACTAGGTGATGTTGTTATTAAGCGAAAATTATATTTACTAATCAAAAATTGAAAACTTTAATACAAATCATTTTTCCCCAAGACTTTTTAAGTAATTTTATTTTTTTTTCAAATATATTAAATATGATGTAATTTTTTTTAAAGTGTAGTCGACCATACACAACATTTTCAGAAAATAAGAGCAATGACTACAGAAAATTTAAAATCAACAATCGTAAAATTAGATTAAGAAGAATATTTTCTAATATTTTAAAGATTACAGAGTTCTTAAAAATTAGTTAGTATCCGTAAAATAACAATCATTATCTCATCAGCTACGTAAAACATGGGAATATCGGTTAAAAACACAGCTACTATTTTGTTTTAAAACTATATTTCTTTGTTATTTTAGACTTAAAATAAATATTTTTCAAATAATATTAATTATACTTTAAATCAGCTAATATTCCTCAAATAATGTTTCAGAAAAATATTTTTTATTTTTGGAAGATTCTTTTTAATACAGAAAACTACATTGTGTTGAAAGACGCCTAAAAACGTGCTAATCAGCTATTTCAGAAAAATTGATACTAATAATTATAATTTCTGTTTGAAAAACACCAGAGTATTTTGCTTCACGGAAATAGTAAATAGCTTTCAATTAAAACTTTAGCTTTCAATTAAAACTAAAATGAAAGCTTCAAGAAAGATTCTCATTTTTTTTCGAAGTGGAGGTAATTATTATTATATATTTTTGTCAGTCTGACTCCGTGACTGAACTAGTAGAGGCTCAAAAAGTTGCTTCACTGGTGGAAAAATGCGATGCGGGTTCGATTGCTGTCGGTTGCAATTGTTTTCTTTAGTTGCTACTAATTTTACTATTTAATAAAAAAAAGAAAAAAAGGGATAGGAATTCAAACAAGTGTACCCAAGAAAAATGACGTTTAGACCCTTTCAACAATTATGTGGACATGGGTACGTGTGTGTGTGTGTGTGTGTGTGTGTGTGTTAAAAATCCGATATAAATACAATATATCTGTTAAGACAATATAAGTTAAAGACATAAGTGATTTTTTTTTCATCAACGTGTTTCGTCCCCTAGGGAATTTTTACGACGAAACGCGTTGGTAAAGAAAAGAAATTCCGTTTGTTTTTTACTTATGCACACACACAAACACACATTTACTAGACCACTAATAAAATCGTTGATTTCTTTTTTAAAAGCAGTTTATTATATTAAATGATGAGGTGACAGTATTATCAATTGTATTATTAATTACACATATTTTAATTTGTATTTGCAATACAAGTTATTGCTAATCGACTTAACACACCCAAAATGTTAGGAACTTGGTAATCTTCTACTCTATGCTGACTCCTTAGTATTCGACTAACTGCCGACTAATATCAACTGCCCTAGTTCTACTGAACTCCAATAGAACTCTAAAGAAATCTCTAGAACGTCTAAGAACTCCTATAAACTTTTAACTCTTATTAGTATAGAAGGGAGCGTCCATTATGTGAGGAATAGGTGTGTTTCACCATAACACACACACACACACACACACACATACGTAAATTCAAATAAAATTTAGAGGAGAAATAGCCATTTTCAACATGTCATTTTAAGACATGCATTGCCAACCCCATTTAAATAAAAAATGAGAAAAAATTCTAATACCGGAAGCTTGATCTAGTAAAGGAAGGGGTTGTGGGATATTGGCTTTTATAGGGTTAAGCTAGCGGAATCTTAGTAGTAATTTCTTCTATGGTAGTGGAAGGTATGTCGCTTGACCATTGGGTTGCAGTGGTAGGTAAGAGGGAAAAGGTAACTGCTTAGCCAAATTTAAAAACAAACTTTATCATAACTCTTTGGAAGAATAAGATAATTATTGCAATTTATATTTATTTCTATGACGACACATACTAATGATCGCCCTCCGTTTATTTAGGAGTATATTCTGGTATTGAAATTTCAAAATTTTAATGCTTTCTGTTAAACATAGATTCCATCTGTTTTTTAAGCTATTAACCCTCTAGGGCCATTCGTATCATATTTGATACAGTATGAAAACAAGCCTTGAAAGAAATATTTTCCTGAAAAAATTTTAAGGGAAATATTTTATAAATTTCAAATAAAAGCACTACTGACTGCTCAGTCAATGAATACCAAATGTTTCCTTATAGGGAAATACTGTATCAAATATGATACGAATGGCCCTAGAGGGTTAAGGGTTCTGGCCTTGCCTATCAGCTTCCATTTTATCTGTGGATTTTGGTTATTTTCTTTTAATTCCCAGTATTTTCGGGGAAGGGCTGTTTGATATCTTAAATTAGAGTGAGTGAAGGAGTGCCTGTGTGTATAAAACCTTTGTTTCCAAATTCTCGCCGAAATTACGATATATACATTATATTTCTCCTTATTTTTCTTAGGGGAGATTGTGGCCTGACAGATCACATTTGGAGATCTACATTTACCCTCAACCGGACAGTTATCTCTAGATCTACAATTACAGGGGGGGTATAAGCCTATTTTCTGTATCGGATACACTACACTTCTTCAAGATTTGGTTATTGTGGAAGCTAATGTTATACATATTAGTACACGAATAGCTAATCTTGATCGTTTTCCTATTGAATATTTTACTCAGGATTTATCTTATGAAAACGTTTATTTCTTAATTTAAGAATGGTCTTACGAATGTTAATAGCTGATGGTCTACAGAACGGGTGGGGGAGTTGAATATATATATATATTAACACTACAGGCCATAATTATTAAGCGACCCCCAGTTTTGTTTTAAAGAAATGATGTATTTCATACTATTTTTAGTATTTATTGCCAAGTGGATAATTCTAAATGAAAATAGAATGTTTTTTTTGTTATTAATTAAATTTTACAAAGCAGGGAAACAAAGATGATTTCGTCTGAATCACCCTAAATTTTCTTCATTATTTCATTGATGAAACTGCAATATAGGTAATTATTAAATATTTATAAATTCATTTGTTATTGTGCAGTATTAACAAAAGAAACATTCTATTTTCATATATATATATATATATATATATATATATATATATATATATATATATATATATATATAGTGTATCGAGGCAGCAAATAATTTTCAAAACATATGCTGTTAAATATAAGAGAAAATGAATGTCTATTATGTTTAATCATGAGCCGTACTAAACATCGTATTTTGGCTTCAATTTCAGTTGAAAATAAAGAGAAAATGAGGTTCCATTGAAATTTCTTGGTGTTAGGATCATTTCATGCTGCGGCATCATGTAAATTAAATTTAGTGTATCGGGACAGCAAATAATTTTCTGAACACACACACACACACACACATATATATATATATATATATGTCGAAAGAAAAAACGACAGTCTCGCAGATCATTTTACAATAATCCTTACGTTTTGGCTGAAAAGCTGTTCACTAAAACTAAAACTATGAGCGACAAACGCAACGTACCGCAAGAGGGACTCGAGAACCACCTGAGGCTGACGTCTTCTGATGCTTGGAAAGATGTTCTAATCCAGCGATCGGCCACCCACAGCCCGCGGGCCACTTCCGGCCCTCGAGTGAATCTTGTCCGGCCCGCCGGCCACTTCCGGCCCTCGAGTGAATCTTGTCTGGCCCGCTACCTTATTCTGCACACGATATAAATGTAGGTAAACCAAACCAAAGTGACAGTTGATAGTCTGAATATATTGCGTCGAAATTAAAGCAAGTATTTCTTTTTACCTGGAGAATGTGTTTTACTTTTATTTTTATTTGTAGGGATCGCCAAAATTAGCGTACGGTCTCACTTTCAATTTTTCTGTGAAATTGTTTTCATAAGCGGGCCCTTTTAAATGAATATAAAATAGTGTTTTTAACTGGTTTTAATGGGTTTTTTTTTTCAGTTCTAATTTATTAAACATTTTTTTAAGATATAATTCATTTTTTGTCAAAATTCTCGTTAGATATTAAATTATATTGAATCCTCACTTTCTTCAAACACAGAAAATTTATTCACATATTTAATAACATGGTTCTCCTCCATGACACTAGAGCAATAGTTATTTGGCCCTCCTCCATGACTCTACAGAGCTTTTGGGGTTGCTCTTTTTGCTGATGATCATGCATTCAGTTTTCTTAAAGTTTATTTGTAGTCCTTTTTTGGCACTCTCCTTAGCTACCTTCTGTAGGAGGTCTTGTGGTTTTCTTTCCGTGTCTGCAATCAGCACTGTATCATATGCATATCTTATGTTGTTCAAGTTGAGGCCTCCAATAACAAATCCTGGCGTAGCCTCTAGGGTCCTCAAAATATTCTCGCTGTACAAGTTGAACAGATCCGGTGAAAAGACACATCCTTGTTTTACACCTCTTTCTATCTTTGTAAATCAGTCGAAATCGTTACCTGTCCGTATGCCGGCAGTTTGCTGCCAGTAGAGATTCTTGATTACTCTGATGTCTTTCCCAAAAATGTCGAGGCTGCTGAGCATCTCCATCAATTCTTTGCGTCGTATTTTGTCGAATGCCTTCGCATAATCAATAAAACATAGATACAAGTCCTTCTTCATTTTTATTGCCCTTTTAGAGAGCATTCTAATCATCGTTCCTTGTTCCAGTGTCCTTGACGAACCCGCACAGTTCCTGTCCTATCTCTGGCCTGATTCTGCCTCTCGCTGTATTCATCAGGATTCTGACAATCAGTTTTATAATGTGACTCATTAAGCTGATAGTTCTGTGTAGTTCGCACTCGTTTGCACCTGGCTTCTTCGGCAGTGCTATAAATATCGACTTGCATAGGTCGTCTGGTATTATTCCATTATTATAAATTTCGTTTCTTATTTCGGTAATTTTTTCGATGCCGAATTAGACAATAGCTGGAGAAATTCGGTAATTTGCCAGCAAATTCCGTGCCGTTAGTGCAGATGGGATAAATAGAATATCCTACAATATAAGAATTTTTCAAATGTCGTCAAGCAACTCACCATTCTCCTCCACTGAGCATGGAAACGAGGTATTTTACTACAAAAATTGCGGATGGCATTTGGATTCCTAAGAAAAAGAATACAAAAGGCATTGCAAATTTCCGCCCCATCTCTCTCTTGAATGTAGAGGGGAAATAGTTTTGGGGGTTCTTGCTCGTCGTTTGATGGAATTTCCTGCTAGGTAACCATTACATAAAACACGACTGTTCAGAAGAGTGTAATACCTGTCTTCCCCAGCTGTCTGGAGCATTCACACATGATTTGTAACTCAATCCTATCAGCCAAACAAAATAATACGGAAGGTCCCTCGAATTTCTCAATTTTCCCTGGTAAGGTTGGGGAAATTATAATTAAATATTTCAGACCAGTGTTTATGCAGTTCCCATTTGGTGACTACACCACGTGGCAAACCCTCGAGGTCAGAATAATAATGGGGTGTATGAATTACACAACTTATTTTAATTATGTCCAAGTAACTCATATTAGTGGGTACAGCGGACACAGTAAAGGGAGTTATGACGGAAACATTTGACTTCGACAGCCTTCAGCAAAAGGTGGGTACATGTGGCGGGCCTGGTTCGCGTGAACGGGGTTAGCGTTGATTTTCTCTTTTAGATCTGCTACTTGCATCGGGGTGGATTCCTTTGGAACCCTCATCTGGTTAAGGTAGTTCTCTCTTGTGTACCTAGTTAATATGAATGAATGGGTTACTAGCCTGTACCGGCTCTTTCTTTTGTTATGGTCCAAGTCGAGATTCCCAACCTCCCCAGTTTGTTCTGGCCTTCTTTTATCTCGGGTGGGTCACCCTTTGATTTTCCCTTTCTATTAATTATTTTATCCTCCCCCACTCCCTTAACGAGTGTGCGTCTTGGTTTTGCCGCTTGGCGCAATACAGTAGCCACTCTTTTTTGTGGGATGGACGGATCTTACTAACATTGTTTAATTTTATTTTTTAAAATTATGTTGTATTATATTTTGTTTTTGTTTTTCGTTCATCCCTCTCCCATCATCTCATTTTTCAAATATATATATATATATATATATATATTACTGGATGCATTTTTATGGTCATGGGTTTGTTTCCCCGTTTTTTGTTTTTGTTTTTTTAGGTGTCCCTTGTAAATATCTGATATTGTGGTGTGTGAAGGATTGAGAGGTGATGGATGGGTTCTTGCGGTGAATGTGCAAATTGTAATGAGTGATTGGGTCGTGATAGTGTTTGGCTAGGTATAGGATAGATGCTGAAGACCACCCTCTACCCATCCCCTTTTCGGCCTTGTGCCACCATTTGTGTATTTTTTGCGCAAATAAATATTAAGGGAGTTATGACTGAGAAGCAAATGGTCCTTTCTCCTTCTAGAGGGTTCACGGTTGACGCCACCGTTCTAGTCCCGTCTAAGATCGGTGCCGATGAATCATAATCTCTTCACGTGGGCGAGAATGAAAATCCGGAGCTTGTCATTATTTAAGTGTCAGTCAGACAGATTCATTCCCGCATTATGGATGACATTATCCCCACTGTCAAAGATAAGCCAGTGAAGAGCCTTGAACGGCTGTAAGAAATTCCACTGAATGATCACCAGCGAGGCAAAGACGTGCAGAAAGTGGCACTAGATGAACTTGAATTCATCGACAGAACCCATCTCCGCAGCAAACTGAATGTTGGGCGCTACTAACATGATTTGCTGCCCAGGCTTCAAGTGTATGATATTACTCAGTCACGAATTCAGCAGATGCAACAGTGTATCAACAATTACCTGCGGAAGTGGCTTAGAGTTCCCAACTGCTTCTTCACAGTGGGACTCTATATCAATGCCGGAAACCTGAAACTTCCCATGTCTTCACTGGTGGAAGAATCAAGGTTCGGAAGGTGCGCCTTCACATGATGTTGAGCGACTCGGCCGATGAGTTCGTCAACCGTCACAGCCAGATATTAAAACTGGCACTAAATGGTCACCAGTAGAATCCACCCCAGAAGCAGAATCCAGCCTGCGAACCAAATACATTTTGTGGGTGATCCAGACCTATCGAGCTGGCCTGGTCAAGACGATCAACCAGTTTTTCTCTAAACAAGCTCCAGAGGGAAAATGAGTCATGGTGATTGAAAAATTAAGAATTCTAAGGAACACACACACACACACACACACACACACATATATATATATATATATATATATATATATATTTCTCCTCTGAGAGGGAGAAAGAGATCAAATATAGGAGTTTTGTTAATTCCATGTTCATGTGTAAATTCGATGGTAGGTTCTACGTTATTAAGTCTTTTTATGTTTCGCTGATTTTCATTGTAATCTATGTATCTTTTTTTGTTTTTTGTTTTTAATCGTTTCACTCCAAGCAAGGCAGTACTGCCACTAATGTGCAGGGGCCTACATAAGAGTAAAAGTTTCGACAGGAGAAGAGTAAAGAGAAAGACGGACCAGTTACAGGGGGTGTCAGAGAAAGGGCAAGAGAAGGATGGAAACACAGGTGTAAAGACAGTTGCGAAGGTAGAGAGAAAGGAAAAGAACAAGATATACAGAGTGATTTAGATAGGACTGGAGTCAAGTGGATAAGAGATGGGAATTGACATTACATTTAAATTCCTGGAAATTGTAGCCATCAGGAAAGCAAGTATGTGGAAGTGAAGTGCGAGAAAAATGCTGCTGGAGTAGAATGGACGGATGCATTGGTTTATCTAACTGTAAATGAGTGGGACCTTGTTGCCAGTCTGGTTGCACAAG
>JBBBDQ010030740.1:150000-157500 GCA_037127315.1 Ascarosepion bandense | reverse complement strand
AAAACTTCTATTGAGCATAAAGTGGTGAGAGTCGGTTTTCTATTGTTATAAAGTAAACTAATCCCCCATGAATTCTACTTAATATAATAATGTAATATAATCAATTTCTTCTCCCTCCAGCTATGAGTTAAATAATAGGACAGATTGGGTTCTATAGCCTTGGCTGGCTACCAGTCTACCGCAGAAAGCAATGGCAACCTACTGCGGGATAATCTTCTGTCCAGTCAGTCATGTCACTTTCGAGACATGATCGCCCAATGCGTGTATCACGTGTGGCACTTAACTGACTGAAGAGAATGATGTAAAAGTACAGATTATGAGGGTATCTAGAAAAGACAATAGTGAGATCCGGGGTTGATATTGTAGCGACCGAGGAAGCATCCTCTCGGGAGTCTTTTTCATAAGGTAACGTATGTTTGGCAGATACTGTTCGAATTAAACTTCCTTTGTACTATTGGAATACAAGGGGAATGTGGATGATTCTTTCGAGTATATAGAACATCGGGATCATGGTGTGAAGATTTCGACTGCTGGAAAAGAATGTGGATCGTCAGAAAAATTGTCATAGAATTAGCGAGTGTCTTGAAACGTTTCGTCTGTGGGAAAACTGTAGAATGGAAAATAAAATATCATTTAATGGCGGCATTTTTTGTCTGATTTGGTTCATGCAGAGATAGACCATGGCAGGAGGAGTCAGGTACTTTCTGGCACAGTATAAGTGTTGTTGGACTTCCCCTTTTTCTATGATAATGGACTCGACTTGAGTGTACATATAATTCTGCCGTAAGTTACCGAGAGATACCGAAGTTATACAGAGAATACCGCGTAAGCAATAAAAACACCCACGTCTATTGAACAGGTTAAGTGACTCATCCCTTGTTCCCTGTTTAGGATGTGGTTTCCGGCTTTCTCTTTTCCAATTTTTTCACTATTACGTAGCCCCCTGCACATCAGTGGCGTTGCCGCCTTGCTCGGGGTGATACGATTAAAAAAAAAATCATAGTAGCTCTGAGCTCAACTCAACCAGAATAGTATTACACGGGCATACTAATTCCAGCACGTCTTCACTTCAAAGACTTATATGTATATATTCCTTACTAATTGTATTCCTGGATTACTAACCTGCGATACAGTTGTATCTTTACGTTTAATATAACTTATTTTTCTATCTCAAATATCTGTTTTGTTGTTCATTATTTTCTGCAGTTCATCACCCGGAATCCACAACAATAAGGAAGTGAATATTTTGCCAGTATCTTTAGCGAATAATTAAAATAAGAAAAATAAAATGTCAGTAGGTCCATAGGATCCCCAGTAATTACAACTTAATATAATCAATCTCTTCTCCCTCCAGCTATGGGTTAAATAACAGGACAGATTGGGTTCTATAACTTTGGCTGGCAACCAGTCTACCGCAGAAAGCAATGGCAACCTACTGCGGGATAATCTTCCGCCAGTCAGTCATGTCTCTTCCTCGAGATATGATCGCCCAAGCGTGTTTCACCTATGGCACTTAACTGACTGACAGTATGTAATAAAAATATAATTAAAACTTCTACTGGGTATAAAGTGGGGGATCAGTTTTATATTGTTATGAATTAATAAAATGATCCCCCACTAATTATTACATAATAATATAATACAGCTCTTCCTCTTCTAGCTATGAGTTAAATAATAGGACAGATTGGGTTCTATAACCTTGGCTGGCAACCAGTCTACCGCAGAAAGCAATGGCAACCTACTGCGGGATAATCTTCTGCCCAGTCAGTCATCTCTCTCGAGACATGATCGCCCAAAGCGCATATCACGTATGGCACTTAACTGACTGACTGAATATAATAGTTGGAAACATAATTAAAACTTCTATTGAGCATAAACTGAGAGATCGGTTTTCTATTGTTATAAAGTAATAAACTGATCCCCCACTAATTATACTTAATATAATAATGTAATATAATCTATCCCTTCCATCTGTGCGTTAAATAACAGGACAGATTGGGTTCTATAACCTTGGCTGGCAACCAGTCTACCGCAGAAAGTAATGTAAACCTACTGCGGGATAATCTTCTGCCCAGTCAGTCATGTCCCTTTGAGACATGATCACCCAAGCGTGTATTGCGTATGGCACTTAACTGACTGAATGAATGTAATAGTTGAAAACAATAAAAAATCTTACTTGACATAAAGTGGGGGATTGGTTTTCTACTGTCATAAAGTAATAAACTGATCCTCCATTAATTATACTTAATATAATAATGTAATATAATCTATCTATTCTCCCTACAGCTATGAGTTAGATGGCAGGACAGATTGGGTTCTATAGCTTTGGCTGGCGACCAGTCTACCACAGAAAGCAATGGCTACCTACTGCGGGATAATCTTCTGAGATAGACTCTGGCAGGAGGAGTCAGGTACTTTTTGGCATAAGATAAGGAACCGAATATTTTGCCAGTATCTTTTAGCGAATAATTAAAAGAAGAAAAATATAATGTCAGTAGGTCCATAGGATCCCCAGTAATTACAACTTAATATAATCAATCTCTTCTCCCTCCAGCTATGGGTTAAATAACAGGACAGATTGGGTTCTATAACATTGGCTGGCAACCAGTCTACCGCAGAAAGCAATGGCAACCTACTGCGGGATAATCTTCCGCCAGTCAGTCATGTCTCTTCATCGAGATATGATCGCCCAAGCGTGTTTCACGTATGGCACTTAACTGACTGACTGTATGTAATAGAAATATAATTAAAACTTCTACTGGGCATAAAGTGGGGGATCAGTTTTATATTGTTATGAAGTAATAAAATGATCCCCCACTAATTACTACATAATAATATAATACAGCTCTTCCTCTTCTAGCTATGAGTTAAATAATAGGACAGATTGGGTTCTATAGCTTTGGCTGGCGACCAGTCTACCACAGAAAGCAATGGCTACCTACTGCGGGATAATCTTCTGAGATAGACCCTGGCAGGAGGAGTCAGGTACTTTTTGGCATAAGATAAGGAACCGAATATTTTGCCAGTATCTTTTAGCGAATAATTAAAAGAAGAAAAATATAATGTCAGTACGCTCATAGGAAACTAAAGGAAGCGTGAAAGGGGGCGGATAAAGGAAGAGAGACTGTGGAGAAGAGAATGGGCGAGTCGTTTGGAAATTAGAGGAATTAAAATTGTGATTGGGAAGAAAAGCGTCGGAATTAGAAACAGTTTAATAAAAGTTTTCTTAAAAAGTTAAAATGAATAAAGAAGAGGAAATGGACGAAAAGAGCTTCGACAGAAACAAAAATGGAAGGAAGAGCAAAGAAACAAAAATGAAAGAAGAAAAAAAATGATAGAAGAAAAATAAAAAATTTAAAGAAGAAATACCAGAAAAAAAATACAAAGAAACGAATAAATACGTGAAATAATCTTGGATACTAGACAAGGAAATTCGTTAAATACATAAAGTGTTTCAGAATTATCAAAAAGCCTCATCCACATGTAGAAAAATATTAGAAATAATGAAAGCATTAATAATAAAAAAGAAATATATATATATATATATATATATATATATATATATATATATATATTCTTTTTTATATAACCACAATTTCGATTTTAAAATGCCACAGTAATAGAAAGAGTAAACAATTTATTCAGAAGGAAAGTTCTCGAGAGCGCCGCCATCCAGTACTACCAACACATCAATTTGCTCGCCGGATTTTTCCCAATTTCACCTTTAATTATGGAAATTATACTAAAACAGACTAACATACATAATAAAAATTTCAAAGAAAACGGTTGAATTCCCTCATTTTAACATCTCGTGACTTTGCACTACACATGAAGGAATTCTAAAAACTAAAATATTCTGTTGATCTTTTGAAATGATTTGTGAGCGTCTTTGTGGTTGCCAAAACTGTTTGTTTATAGATACGTAATTTAGAATAAAACTCATTTCGTCTTTTTGCCTTGATAAAGTCCATCACAGGACGAAACGCGTAGGCGATTTAAAATACAGTTTTCCTCTTGTCTTTATTTTATTTAACTATCCTGTCCTTAATCTCAGATCATAACTGAGTATATTTTTACATATATATATATATATATATATATATATATATATATATATATATATATATTGTGTATTGAGGCAGTAAATTTTCTTTAAGACATGTCAGATTAAATAAATGGCAAACATTGTGTCTGCTTATTTTTAATAAAATCCGTTCATATTCACGGATAATCTTTCGAGTATTATAATTGAAAGATGGCAGAAATGAGCTGTAACGTTGACAGATGTTATTATCATTCATTTTTTCAAGGTACCCAAGTACTTTCAATCTCTTTCTGAGAGAGATCAGCTTCAAGGGTATGAGTTATGGTAACAAAAAAATAACCGCAAAACTGTGTTGCTAAAAATTACTGCAATTTATTTTTTGATCAAATATAACGGTTGACAAATTGCTTAGCGTTCATTAGAACGTCAAAATTATCCAAAATAAATTTTTTTCATATGTTGTAATGTCATGGTCATGCACGTGTTTAAGCATGAAAAAATTGTACTTTTTACAAACATTTTAGGCCATTACTACAGTATTCGTAGCTGATTTGATTCTATTTATTGACGGCCTATGTGTTTTAATGAATATTGCCTCGAGAATCTGTAGTTTGCTTTTGTGATATATATATATATATATATATATATATATATATATATATATATATATTCGTCATCCACATACAAGCCTGTTTTGCTATATCAAAAAAACGTTTATTACCGTCATTATTGACTACCTGATGAGACATTGGTTTTTCAATGTTGAAACAAAATGTACAATTTTGTAGTAGTTTCTACATGTTCTAAAGCATAATTAATAATATATAAATAAATAATTAAATAATTATATATATATATTACGAAAATGTGTGCCATTCGGCAGGATGGCACACATTTTCGTTATAAAAACTTATCGTAAATGATCAGGCCAGTAGATATAAATATATAATACTGTTTAAATTTAAAAAAGTAACAGAATATCTACTTAAATACGAGTATTGATAAAAATAATGTTCAAACAATTCATTTCAAATTGTCGGTTGTTTCAGAGCAGATATGGTTGTTGCGATGAATCGAAAATTGTGTTATATAGACTTGATTAAAACCTCATATATATATATATATAATTAAGTTTCGTCTTAACAATCAGAAGTGCAATTTCCATTCTCATTTACATGAGCTAAGTTCACAAAAAAAAAAACTCATTACTTTTTATATTCATATCAAAGCAAAATCATTCTTTAACTATGCTACCATCGTTCCTCCATACCATCCAATAAAGGCCAAAGTTAAATCGATTCAAATCATTCAAATGTATTTATTATAATCGTTAATATCAAACCATTGGCAGTATTTTGTAGAAATTCTTGATTCCATTCATTTATCAAAAGATGGCGATCGGTTATCTTCTTAGAATTGTTTTTAATTTCGAACCAACAAAGTGGATTAAAAGCCGTCAAAGAAGAGTAGGAAGTCGGCAGTAAGAAAGAAAGCGAGAATGACGCGAAGTTCATTTGAATTTCAGGAGGTCATTGGTTTAATCAAAGGCGGTAAAAACAAACTAAACAAAGAATATTCGGATAATTAGACTTACTTGTTGCGTTTCAAATCCGTGACATGTTTTTCTCTACTCGATTTGTTTTGAGTTGTTTGCGGAAATATTTTAGAAAGTAATTCTGAAAAACATGCTTAACCCTCTAGGGCCATTCGTATCATATTTGATACAGTATTTCCCTATAAGGAAACATTTGGTATTTCCCTATAAGGAAACATTTGGTATTTCCCTATAAGGAAACATTTGGTATTCATTGACTGAGCAGTCAGTACTGCTTTCATTTGAAATTTATAAAATATTTCTCTTAAAAAATTTTTCAGGAAAATATTTCTTTCAAGGCTTGCTTTCATACTGTATCAAATATGATACGAATGGCCGTAGAGGGTTAATCTCAGTCTGTTTATCTATCTATCTATCTATCTATTAACCCTCTAGGGCCATTCGTATCATATTTGATACAGTATTTCCCTATAAGGAAACATTTGGTATTTCCCTATAAGGAAACATTTGGTATTCATTGACTGAGCAGTCAGTACTGCTTTCATTTGAAATTTATAAAATATTTCTCTTAAAAAAATTTTTCAGGAAAATATTTCTTTCAAGGCTTGTTTTCATACTGTATCAAATATGATACGAATGGCCCTAGAGGGTTAAATGCAAGAAAGGCTGTTCTCACTTAGCGACCGTGTTCGTTCTAACGATTTGTTTGCTAAAAAAGTGTCCATTTTTTGTTTCCATTTTCTCTAAAATTTTGTTATTGTGTTCAGTCCATCGTATTCTCAACATCCTTATGTAGAACTGCATTTCTGTACTTTCAAATCTCATCTTCATATGTGAGGATATTCTTTAGCATTCACTGCCATACAAGAGGAAAGATATTACATTCTATAGTTCTTCCTTTGTTTCTGAAGAAGTCTTTCTGTTTCTTAATACTTGTCTACTTTCTGTATGGCAATTAAATACAGCAAATTATTGTTAATTACTGGTAGCATTAAAATTAATCTATTAATAATCTTAAGTTAAGCTATTGTTGCATGGATAATCTAGAAAAATTATTAAAAGCAACAATAACAAAGTCCTTAACAAGTATAGAATTACATAAATCTTGATGCATTGCAATGCTGAGATGGACAATAACAAAGATAACAAAATTATTACACGCGGGTGTAATTGTAGGAATTCTAAAGATTTTTTCATTACATAATAATTGCTTAGCTAGTTCCGTGGTTTATCTTTGCACCATCTCTACAATTGAAAATCTTGACATTAAAAAGTTTTATATCGGGTCTACTAAAAACCCGTTCAAAACCTGCTGCTATCAGCACGCACTATCTTTCAATAATAATTCTTATAAATATAGTACTTCGTTATCCAAGTACCTTTGGTGTTTAAAAGAAAAACTAAACTACTGTTAAATGGGAAGTACTTACAAAGGCTCGATCTCGTAATTCCCTCCGTGCACCTTGTTATCTTGTCTCAATGAGAAGCTAGCAATCATCAGTTGTAAGGACAAGGTTAATTTTTTAAATAAAATAAATTTTACTTCCTGTTTACTGAAAACATAGTTCATTGTTTACTTTACAATATGGGTTGTAATATTAAGAAATAATGTATACTATTTTCGATGGTGTCAAGTTTTATTTACTTTTATTTAATGGGTATTTACATCTGACGGATAATCAAATCAATATTTGCTAGGCATTCAATTTGGCATACATTATCATATTAACATTTACTAAGTATTTAATCTAATATAGACTGTCAAATTATATAGTTATGAGGTATTTAATCTAACATAGATTATCAGGTTAGTATTCGATAGATTTTAATCTAGCATTTACCATCTGGGTAATATTTAATACTAGCAGTATAGCCCGGCGTTGCTCGGATGTAATGAAAG
>JBBBDQ010030740.1:0-147500 GCA_037127315.1 Ascarosepion bandense | reverse complement strand
CGACTTGAAATCAACATCATCACTTGATAAGACACAGTTAGCGTCGAAACAAACTGGCTTCTGTAGAAATCACATTTCATTTGCTTCAATTTTTTTCCTTCATCTTTGATGAGTTTTTTTCTGCAATCATTGCCATATTGAAGACCAGACATCACATAGCAAACCAGTACTCTCTTTGTTTCTAGTGAAATTTTCCTGTGTCTTAATACTTTACTCAGCTTCTGGAAAGCACCTTGGCCATGCCAATTCGTCTTCGGATCTCAGTGTTGCACTTTCCATCTCCTGTTAGAACACTTCCTAGGTATTTAAATGTTTGTACCTGCTTGATTCTAGTATCCCCACCTGTATTTGGCATTTTGGTTTGCTCTTTTTGCTTTTAACTATGCATTTGGTTTTCTTGCAGTTTATTTGTAGTCCTTTTTTGTCACTCTCTTCAGCTATCTTCTGTAGGAGGTCTTGTAGTTTCATTTCTATGGCGCTCAGTATTAATTTCCTTTTTGTTTCCATCATTTCCAAGACCTCATCATTGCTCACATGCTTGATCCATGATATTCGCTGCATCCTTCTGTAGAACCACATTTCAGTTGCTTCAAATTTTCCCTTCGTTTTCGATGATATTGTCAGCATTCACCGCCATATTAAAGAGCATACATCACATAGCAATCCAGTACTCTCTTCTTTGTTTCCAGCGAAATTATTCTGTCTCTTAATTTTCTGCGGATGTGCGTTGTGGTGCAGTGGATATCGACTCATAACAACAAATCTGGTTGGCGATTTCGAATTCCAGTTGAATTCCTTGCATTCATATACGCACAAATACCCTTGGTAAAGGTAATAATCAGTCTCTTCCCTCCATTTATGGGTTAAATAATAGGACACATTGGGTTCTATAGCCTTGGCTAGCAACCAGTCTACCGCAGAAAGTAATGGCAACCTACTGCGTGATAATCTTCTGCCCAGTCAGTCATGTTGCTTTTGAGACATGATAGTCCAAAGCGTGTATCACGTATGGCACTTAACTGACCGACTGACTTAATACTCTACTCAGCTTCTGGAATGCATCCTTGGCCATGCCAATTCGTCTTCCAATCTCAGTGTCGCAGTTTCCGTTCTGATTACGGTATATAAAAAAAACTCAATGTTCAGTCGAACATGAACATGTGATACCGAGTCGTTACTCACACTGAATCGACAAACGACAGGATCGAAGCAGATGGGGTCCCTAAGGTGTGGATTGCATCTTACGCTTTAAAGATGGTGGACAGGTTTTCTTGAGAGTTTGATTTCTCAGGAAACAATCTTGTCGCTAAAATGTCTACAGCTGTGTGTGCATTTCAGCGTTTAGTGAGCGCTTTCTTTGCAACTCAGAGTTATAATCACGGAAGTACCATGGCCAGATTTAGCTGTTGGTCGGAAGCTGAACTCGGAACTCAATCGTTTAATTGGAGTAGATAGACTAAACTATCGCCCGGTTCACACTCCACCCACATCTATTGAACAGGTGAAGAGGCTCATCCCTTGTTTCCTGTTTAGGATGTGGTTTCCGGTTTTTCTCTTTTCCCATCTTTTCACTCATTTCTTTCATTTTTTTTCCTCAATTGGAGTAGATAGACTAAACTATCGCCCGGTTCACACTCCACCCACGTCTACTGAACCGGTGTAGAGGCTCATCCCTTGTTCCCTGTTTAGGATGTGGTTTCCGGTTTTCTCTTTTCCAATCTTTTCACTCTGTTCTTTTTTTTTTTTTTCAATTGGAGTAGATAGACTAAACTATCTCCCGGTTCACACTCCACCTACGTCTATTGAACAGGTGAAGAGGCTCATCCCTTGTTTCCTGTTTAGGATGTGGTTTCCGATTTTCTCTTTTCCAATCTTTTCACTCATTTCTTTCATTTTTTTTTCCTCAATTGGAGTAGATAGACTAAACTATCGCCGGGTTCACACTCCACCCACGTCTACTGAACCGGTGTAGAGGCTCATCCCTTGTTCCCTGTTTAGGATGTGGTTTCCGGCTTTCTCTTTTCCCATCTTTTCACTCATTTCTTTCATTTTTTTTTCCTCAATTGGAGTAGATAGACTAAACTATCGCCCGGTTCACACTCCACCCACGTCTACTGAACCGGTGTAGAGGCTCATCCCTTGTTCCCTGTTTAGGATGTGGTTTCCGGTTTTCTCTTTTCCAATCTTTTCACTCATTTCTTTCATTTTTTTTCCTCAATTGGAATAGATAGACTAAACTTTCGCCCGGTTCACACTCCACCCACGTCTACTGAACCGGTGTAGAGGCTCATCCCTTGTTCCCTGTTTAGGATGTGGTTTCCGGCTTTCTCTTTTCCCATCTTTTCACTCATTTCTTTCATTTTTTTTTCCTCAATTGGAGTAGATAGACTAAACTATCGCCCGGTTCACACTCCACCCACGTCTACTGAACCGGTGTAGAGGCTCATCCCTTGTCCCCTGTTTAGGATGTGGTTTCCGGTTTTCTCTTTTCCAATCTTTTCACTCTGTTCTTTTTTTTTTTTTTTCAATTGGAGTAGATAGACTAAACTATCTCCCGGTTCACACTCCACCTACGTCTATTGAACAGGTGAAGAGGCTCATCCCTTGTTTCCTGTTTAGGATGTGGTTTCCGGTTTTTCTCTTTTCCCATCTTTTCACTCATTTCTTTCATTTTTTTTTCCTCAATTGGAGTAGATAGACTAAACTATCGCCCGGTTCACACTCCACCCACGTCTACTGAACCGGTGTAGAGGCTCATCCCTTGTTCCCTGTTTAGGATGTGGTTTCCGGCTTTCTCTTTTCCCATCTTTTCACTCATTTCTTTCATTTTTTTTCCTCAATTGGACTAGATAGACTAAACTATCGCCCGGTTCACACTCCACCCACGTCTACTGAACCGGTGTAGAGGCTCATCCCTTGTTCCCTGTTTAGGATGTGGTTTCCGGTTTTCTCTTTTCCAATCTTTTCACTCATTTCTTTCATTTTTTTTTCCTTTTTTTTTCAATTGGAATAGATAGACTAAACTTTCGCCCGGTTCACACTCCACCCACGTCTACTGAACCGGTGTAGAGGCTCATCCCTTGTTCCCTGTCTAGGATGTGGTTTCCGGCTTTCTCTTTTCCCATCTTTTCACTCATTTCTTTCATTTTTTTTTTCCTCAATTGGAGTAGATAGACTAAACTATCGCCCGGTTCACACTCCACCCACGTCTACTGAACCGGTGTAGAGGCTCATCTATTGTTCCCTGTTTAGGATGTGGTTTCCGGCTTTCTCTTTTCCCATCTTTTCACTCATTTCTTTCATTTTTTTTCCTCAATTGGAGTAGATAGACTAAACTATCGCCCGGTTCACACTCCACCCACGTCTACTGAACCGGTGTAGAGGCTCATCCCTTGTTCCCTGTTTAGGATGTGGTTTCCGGTTTTCTCTTTTCCAATCTTTTCACTCTGTTCTTTTATTTTTTTTTTCAATTGGAGTAGATAGACTAAACTATCTCCCGGTTCACACTCCACCTACGTCTATTGAACAGGTGAAGAGGCTCATCCCTTGTTCCCTGTTTAGGATGTGGTTTCCGGTTTTCTCTTTTCCCATCTTTTCACTCATTTCTTTCATTTTTTTTCCTCAATTGGAGTAGATAGACTAAACTATCGCCCGGTTCACACTCCACCCACGTCTACTGAACCGGTGTAGAGGCTCATCCCTTGTTCCCTGTTTAGGATGTGGTTTCCGGTTTTCTCTTTTCCAATCTTTTCACTCTGTTCTTTTATTTTTTTTTTCAATTGGAGTAGATAGACTAAACTATCTCCCGGTTCACACTCCACCTACGTCTATTGAACAGGTGTAGAGGCTCATCCCTTGTTCCCTGTTTAGGATGTGGTTTCCGGTTTTCTCTTTTCCCATCTTTTCACTCATTTCTTTCATTTTTTTTTCCTCAATTGGAGTAGATAGACTAAACTATCGCCCGGTTCACACTCCACCCACGTCTACTGAACCGGTGTAGAGGCTCATCCCTTGTTCCCTGTTTAGGATGTGGTTTCCGGTTTTCTCTTTTCCAATCTTTTCACTCATTTCTTTCATTTTTTTTTCCTCAATTGGAATAGATAGACTAAACTTTCGCCCGGTTCACACTCCACCCACGTCTACTGAAACGGTGTAGAGGCTCATCCCTTGTTCCCTGTTTAGGATGTGGTTTCCGGCTTTCTCTTTTCCCATCTTTTCACTCATTTCTTTCATTTTTTTTTCCTCAATTGGAGTAGATAGACTAAACTATCGCCCGGTTCACACTCCACCCACGTCTACTGAACCGGTGTAGAGGCTCATCCCTTGTTCCCTGTTTAGGATGTGGTTTCCGGTTTTCTCTTTTCCAATCTTTTCACTCATTTCTTTCATTTTTTTTTTCCTCAATTGGAATAGATAGACTAAACTTTCGCCCGGTTCACACTCCACCCACGTCTACTGAACCGGTGTAGAGGCTCATCCCTTGTTCCCTGTTTAGGATGTGGTTTCCGGTTTTCTCTTTTCCAATCTTTTCACTCTGTTCTTTTATTTTTTTTTTTCAATTGGAGTAGATAGACTAAACTATCTCCCGGTTCACACTCCACCTACGTCTATTGAACAGGTGTAGAGGCTCATCCCTTGTTCCCTGTTTAGGATGTGGTTTCCGGTTTTCTCTTTTCCCATCTTTTCACTCATTTCTTTCATTTTTTTTTCCTCAATTGGAGTAGATAGACTAAACTATCGCCCGGTTCACACTCCACCCACGTCTACTGAACCGGTGTAGAGGCTCATCCCTTGTTCCCTGTTTAGGATGTGGTTTCCGGTTTTCTCTTTTCCAATCTTTTCACTCTGTTCTTTTATTTTTTTTTTCAATTGGAGTAGATAGACTAAACTATCTCCAGGTTCACACTCCACCTACGTCTATTGAACAGGTGTAGAGGCTCATCCCTTGTTCCCTGTTTAGGATGTGGTTTCCGGTTTTCTCTTTTCCCATCTTTTCACTCATTTCTTTCATTTTTTTTTCCTCAATTGGAGTAGATAGACTAAACTATCGCCCGCTTCACACTCCACCCACGTCTACTGAACCGGTGTAGAGGCTCATCCCTTGTTCCCTGTTTAGGATGTGGTTTCCGGTTTTCTCTTTTCCAATCTTTTCATTCTGTTCTTTTTTTTTTTTTCAATTGGAGTAGATAAACTAAACTATCTCCCGGTTCACACTCCACCTACGTCTATTGAACAGGTGAAGAGGCTCATCTCTTGTTCCCTGTTTAGGATGTGGTTTCCGGCTTTCTCTCTTCTAATCTTTTTACTCTTACGTAGCCCCCTGCACATCAGTGGCATTACCGCCTTGCTCGGGGTGATATGATTAAAACAAAAAAATTGTAATGATTAAATATTCGATAGAGTGACACAAAGATCCAAGTTCAATCATCGTAGAGTTTTCTCTATATTCAAAACAGCTTTGTCATCTTTTTTCTTTTTCATTAATCATTTCATTTCTCTTTATCTGATCATTTATTTATCTTTCTGAGATGCATACTTAATAGAATGGATTGTTTTTTTTTTTTGCGGTGTAATGTTGAGGCAGGGAGGGGCTATAGAAATTGGTTTTACGCCTGTCATCTTGTTTTAGTTAGGTGATGGGGGTCAGGTTCCAAGTTTAGCCTTGATATGTTTGATTCAAATCCGGCTGATACGAGAGGAGATAATCTACAAGATTGCGACAGAGAATGAGTCTGCTTGGTTTTGTTACTCACGCAATCTGATGGAAAACCAACAATGCCTGATTGTATCGTGATCTACAGATCCGGGAGGTGAGGGCTCCGAAACTATGCCTGAACCAACGGTCATTTGATGAGGAGGAGTTTGTTCAAAATGCTGCTATTATTGTTACGTCAGTGGTTGTATGAATCCAGACAAGCAAGAGAATGAGAAAATGAAAAAGAATTCTCAGTAAAGCATTTCATTCCAACAAGGAACTTCTTTAAACTAGTATTTGTTTATTGTTAATATCTCTCCCCCCCTCTCTCTCTTTCTCTCCAAGCTCCAGAGGAGAATCAATAATGTCATAGGTACCGACTTGGCGGCTCGACTACAGCCATTTCCCCACCGACGAAATGTGACCTCCCTTTGTCTGTTCTATAAATACTTTCATGGCTTCTGCTCGAACGAACTTAAGTCACTGGTACCTCCTCAACAGGTGTTTACTCGTGCAACCAGATTGGCAACTGGGTCCCACCCATTCACAGAATAACCAAATGCAGACGATAATTCTACTCCTGCAGCTTTTCTCGCACTTCCCGCCTGTGGAACTCTCTCCCATATTCTTGCTTTCCTGACGGCTACAACCTCCAGGAATTTAAATGCAATGTCAATACTAATCTATTAACCACTTGACTCTAGTTCTTTCCTCACCCCGTATATCCTTTCCTTTCTCTCCACCTTTGAAACTGTCATCACACCTGTATTCCCATCCTTGTTTTGCTCCTTTCTAACTGATTCGTCTTCCTCTTCACTCTCTTCTAATTAACCTTTTACACTTATGTAGCCCCCTGCACATCAGTGGCATTACCGCCTTGCTCGGGGTGATACGATTAAAAAGAAAGAAAAAAAAATTATATATATTGTTGTATCCCGGGGGGGGGGGATAAACAGAGAAAGAATAGTGCAAGAAATAACCCTTAACACTGAGTATATATAAATACAGATTTATTATACCTCAGTACAATACACCAAAGACAATTACACCAACGAACAATTAACACGAATAACAATTATGACGGCAATGTCTCTGTATAGGACGTATGCGTCCGTCTTGAGAAGAAGGCTTCCGTCTAGTGACGTCTAACTCACGTTTAAGGCTGATGGCTGTCGACTCTCGTATAATGACGGATAATCTCGATCACTCCCATGTAATGACGAAGACTCTCGTATAGTCAGGAACACACTCAATCTCTCTCGAGTGTTCTCTCTGTAGTTCGTTCCCGTCGAGTTCTTTTATGACCCGGGCCATACCCATTCCGGGGTAGGACCAGGATATTCCTCTACAACAATATTCCTCCAGAACATATATATATATATATATATATATATATATATATAAGAAAAGTTAAGGCAGACACGTTACTTCATGGTAATTCGGAAGTATAGGCCTATTTCAGACGAAGCATCATCAGCTTCCGTCTTTATTGTACAAAGGATTTTACACGAATTTGTACTATAAAGACGGAAGCTGATGATGTTTCACCTGAAATAGGCCCATACTTCCGATTTACCGTGAAATAACGTGTCTGGTTAAATTTTTCTTATATTTGCTTTATATGTCTTTATATACATATATATTTAGAACTCTCTTAGAGAGTTATCCTACCACTGTATGTACAGTGGATATACAGTGGATTCTTCTATACCCACACCGCATGCTGATATATATATATATATATATATATATATATATATATATATATATATATAAGGGACATAAGTTAGATGTTTTATAAACCCATTGGTCATATAATATTTCGCGGCTCTCCTATCGACCGCTCATCAGACCAAATTCATACTGCGGTTGATAAGAGGGCTGCGAAGTATTATATTACCAATGGATTTATAAAAAATCTAACTTATGTTCTTTATTATAACACTCTGTTAAATTTTAACATTCAGTTCTCTATGAATTTAATCTCTTGTGGAATTTACCTTACCAAGTACCAAGGATTCTATTTACTTTTATAAAGAGTGCACGATACAGAGTCGAGCTTAATATTGTAATTTGTTTTTTCTATTGTCGGGGTAAGAAAAAAATTAATGTTTCACCCCAAGCAAGGCGGTACCGTCACTGGTGTGCAGGGGGCTACATAAAAGAAGAGTGAAAGTTTAAGCAGGAGTAAAGCTAAGAGAAAGACGAACCATTTACAGGGGGTGTCGTAGAAGGATGGGAATACCAGTGTGAAGACAGTTGCGATGGTAAAGTGAGAAAGGAAAAGAACAAGATGCACAAGGTGATGGGGAAAGGACGAGAGACGGACTAGAGTCAAGTGGATAAAGAGACGGGAATTGACATTGCATTTAAATTCTTGGAGATTGTAGCCATCAGGGAAGCAAGTATACGGAAGGGAGTTCCATAGACGGGAAGTGCGAGAAAAGGAAGCTGATGGAGAAGTGGTGGCTGCATTTAGTTGATTTAACTGTAAAAGGGTGGAACCTTGTTACCAGTCGGGTTGCTCGAATAAATTTTGTGTGAAGGGGGGGGGCATCAGTAAGAGAAGCTCGTCGGAGTAGAAGTTGAAATTTGGGAAAACTCGTACTACATGAACAAGAAAAGACAATAATAATAATCTAAATCAAAACTTACTTATAAATAGAACTTTGTGTGTGTGTATGTGTGCGTGTGTGTGTGTCTGTGTGTGTCTGTCCGTTACTTATAGACTCCGAAGCGGCTGAACTGATTTTCTTGAAAATTTACACAGTTGTATTATAAGCGTCTGAGAGTGTTCTTAGCTAGGTTTTGTGTCGAGGTACCCCCGATAAATATCGAAAATCGATAATCGAAAAAATCGGGTTAAAGAAGAAGTGGTCCGATTTTAATCAAATTTGATACACTCATAGACAAAGACATAAGAAACGATATTCAGAAGTTTCCAGGTTGCAGTTCTTACAATAGTGTAGAAAATCGATAATATATATATATATATATATATATATATAAGACAAGATGTTTGTGTGTGTGTCTGTTTATCTGCCTGTATGTCTATTTTTTTCAGCCCTTTTATTTTAGTTTTTGCTTTGGGTTTGGCTCTAAGTAGGTATAATTGTAGTTCTTAGTCTCAGCCATGATACCATTTACTCAGAGGACTTATTTAGCCTCCAAAATTCAGTTTACGACGAAAAAAACTTATTTGATATCGATACCAGGAAATCAAAATTTGACTTACATCCATTCATTTTTCTTTCAGTCTACGGTTTCGCTTTAACTGGAAACAACTATTGCTTTTTAGTCTTTCGTGCTAACGTCCAAAGAGTCTGAGCTCCAGGACCATGGATTAGTTTTAAAGCTTTCATTACATCCGAGCAACAGCAGGCTATACTGCTAGTATATATATATAATATAATTCTTGTATTTGCTCAGTTTCTCGAATGTTTTCGAAGATGATTTTATCGGCTGGGTTTTTATTATTTTTGTAGAATCTTGAAATTTTGACAAAGATAGAAAAAAAAAAATTGAAAACACATTAATCGGCTAACTTGTAGGTGTACAGATTTTTTAGACCAAGAAAATTATAAATAAAAAAAAATCACGAAATAAAAATATCGCCATTGTCAATTTTATTCAATGTAAACCAGGAAGCCAACATTTCAAAATAAGAACAAATCATGTTAGTGGAAATCTGAGATTGTAAATACTTTCATGGCTTCTGCTCCAAAGAACTTAAGTCACTGGTGCCTCCACAACAGGTGTTTACTCGTGCAACCAGACTAGCAACTGGGTCTCACCCATTCAGAGTTAGATCAACCAAATGTAGACGACAATTCTACTCCTTCAGCTTCTTTTCCCGCACTTCCCGCCTGTGGAACTCGCTTCCTTATTCTTGCTTTTCTGACGGCTACAAACCCCAGGAATGTAAATACAAGGTCAATTCTCATCTCTTAACTAGTTGACCCTACTTCTTTCCACATTGTCCTATAGATCCTTTCCTTTCTCTCACCTTCGCAATTGTCATCACACCTGTCTTCCCATCCTTCTCTTGCTCCTTTCTAACTGGTTCGTCCTTCTCTTCACTCTCCTCTAATATTTTTACTTTTATGTAGCCCCCTGCACATCAGTGGCGTTACCGCCTTGCTCCGGGTGATATGATTTAAAAAATATATTAATAATAAATGCCAAATACAGGTGGGGACAGTAAAATCAAGCAGGTACAAACATTTAAATACCTAAGAAAATTTAAATTACAAAAGAAGACGGAATCTCTGTGTCGCACTTTCCGTCTTCTGTTGTAACATTTTATTGGCATAGCGAAGGACGCATTCCAGAAACTGAGTATAGTATTAAGACACAGATAACTTTCACTAGAAACAAAGAAGAGATTACTAGATTGCTATGTGATGTCAGTTCTTCAATATGGTAGTGAATGCTGAACAATATCATCAAAGATGAAGGAAAACTTGAAGCAGCGGAAGCCTTGGTCAGTTTTTGTATTTTATATATATATATATAAACATCTTTGTGTTATAAGAATTCAGTACACACGAAATATTAATAATGTTTCTAAAAATAGACAAATAAGAAGGTATGATGAAACTAAGGCCATATTTTAAGCAATTTTTTTACAAATGGTTCATTGAGGTTTAATGAAAGAAAAACCCCCAAAAATCTGCTCGACATTATTTGCGCTTAAATCAGCTTCTCTTTATTTATTATTTATTTCGGATGTGCGTTGTGGTACAGTGGATATCGGCTCGGAACGAGAAATCGGGGAGCCGAGTTCGAATTCCAGCTGAATCCATTGTATTCACTTACGCGCAAATACCCTTGGGAAAGGTATTAATCCGTCTCTTCCTTCCAGTTATGGGTTAAATAATAGGACAGATTGGGTTCTATAGCCTTGGTCGGCAACCAGTCTACCGCAGAAAGCAATGGCAACCTACTGCGGGATAATCTTCTGCCCAAGCGTGTATCACGTATGGCACCTAAACTGACTGACTTTATTTATTATTCATTTTGCTAACCTGCTCTTCTATGTTGAGTGTTCCTTCAAGATAGAGACGATCATAGCTCTCCACAACTTTCTATCCCTTGTGGCTCGTAGCAATTTTTCTACCTTTGCTTCGGCTATCCATTCGCAAAAGCGAGTCAGTTAAGTGACTCACTGCCTTCGTCTACCTCTCTTGTCCTCAAGGGTTAAGTTTTCCGAGCCATCTTTTCTCATTATTTGTGCAAGGAATTGCAGCTGTCTTGTCCTGATTCTGGGCGTCAGTGTTCTTTCATTTTCTTTAAGACTTTCTCGTTACTTATTTGTTCCGTCAGTATCCTTCTGAAGTGCCACAGTTCTGCTGTCCGTTGTGTTTTCCTGTGCAGACATTGTCCAGCATTCACTGCCATATAAGAGGATGTGCGTTGTGGTGTAGTGATATCGACACGGAACGACAAATCGGGGAGCCAAGTTCAAGTTCCACTTGAATTCCTCGCATTCACTTACACACAAATATCCGGTATTAATCCGTCTCTACCCTCCAGTTATGGGTTAAATAATAGAACAGATTGTGTTCTATAGACTTGGCTGGCAGCCAGTCTATCGCAGAAAGTAATGGCAACCTACTGAAGGTTAATCTTCTGCCCAGTCAGTCATGTCTCTTTCGAGACATGATCGCCCAAAGAGTGTATCATGTATGGCACTTAACTGACTGACTGAATATAATAGTTGGCAACATGATTAAGGCTTCTACTGGACATAAAGTGGAGGATCAGTTTTATATTGTTATGAAGTAATAAACTGATCCCTCATTAATGCTACTTAATATAATAATGTAATATAATCTATGTCATCTCCCTCCAGCTATGAGTTAAATGGTAGGACAGATTGGATTCTGCCTTGGCTGGCAACCAGTCTACTGCAGAAAGCAATGGCAACCAACTGCGGGATAATCTTCTGCCCAGTCAGTCATGTCTCTTTCGAGACATGATCTCCCAAAGCGTGTATCACGTATAGTACTTAACTGTCTGACTAGTGTTTTCCTGTGGCATATAAGAGGATGCATAGGGCAGAGCAAAAAGGCCAAAATAAGGGGAATGTTTCGTTTGCTGTTGATTTCTGGACCTCTTGTTTAGTGTCTTTTCTTTCTGAAAAAAAAAAAAGATTTGTAAAATGGAAATGCTGGCTAGTGATTGATTTGTTTCATTTACTTATTATTATAATTTCAAGATGAACAAAAACTTCAAGCCTCTCGCGTAGGGATACAAACTAATTTTTGATAAAAATTTGTGTAAGCCCATTATTCGTTTATTAATTTCACACACACACACACATATATATATATATATATATATATATATATATATGACAGAATATATCATACAAATTTTCATATCCCAGAAAAATGTTAGGGAAATTAATAACAAAGTGGAAAATATATTTTTGTGTACATGACGATGAACCCAAAGTGCGAATTGCAAATCAAAGATACCAAAATTAAACCAATACAAAAATTTAAATATCTAGGAATTGTTTTAACAGAGGAAATGTTCAGTCCTTGGTATCTTCAGCAGCCTCTGCAAGATCACATTTCGGTTGCTTTGAATCTCTTCCTCATCTTTGAGGAGATTGTCCAGCATTCACTGTTTCTAATGGAATTTTCCTGTTTCTTAATACTTTGCTTAGCTTTTGGTAGTGATGAGGAGATTGTCTAGCATTCACTACCATATAGGAGGACTGATATTACATAACAGTTCACTACTCTTTTCTTTGTTTCTAATGGAATTTTCCTGTTTCTTAATACTTTGCTTAGCTTTTGGTAGTGATGAGGAGATTGTCCAGCATTCGCTGCCATATAGAAGGACTGATATTACATAACAGTTCACTACTCTTTTCTTTGTTTCTAATGGAATTTTCCTCTTTCTTAATACTTTGCTTAGCTTTTGGTAGTGATGAGGAGATTGTCTAGCATTCACTACCATATAGGAGGACTGATATTACATAACAGTTCACTACTCTTTTCTTTGTTTCTAATGGAATTTTCCTGTTTCTTAATACTTTGCTTAGCTTTTGGTAGTGATGAGGAGATTGTCCAGCATTCGCTGCCATATAGAAGGACTGATATTACATAACAGTTCACTACTCTTTTCTTTGTTTCTAATGGAATTTTCCTCTTTCTTAATACTTTGCTTAGCTTTTGGTAGTGATGAGGAGATTGTCTAGCATTCACTACCATATAGGAGGACTGATATTACATAACAGTTCACTACTCTTTTCTTTGTTTCTAATGGAATTTTCCTGTTTCTTAATACTTTGCTTAGCTTTTGGTAGTGATGAGGAGATTGTCCAGCATTCGCTGCCATATAGAAGGACTGATATTACATAACAGTTCACTACTCTTTTCTTTGTTTCTAATGGAATTTTCCTCTTTCTTAATACTTTGCTTAGCTTTTGGTAGTGATGAGGAGATTGTCTAGCATTCACTACCATATAGGAGGACTGATATTACATAACAGTTCACTACTCTTTTCTTTGTTTCTAATGGAATTTTCCTGTTTCTTAATACTTTGCTTAGCTTTTGGTAGTGATGAGGAGATTGTCCAGCATTCGCTGCCATATAGAAGGACTGATATTACATAACAGTTCACTCCTCTTTTCTTTGTTTCTAATGGAATTTTCCTCTTTCTTAATACTTTGCTTAGCTTTTGGTAGTGATGAGGAGATTGTCTAGCATTCACTACCATATAGGAGGACTGATATTACATAACAGTTCACTACTCTTTTCTTTGTTTCTAATGGAATTTTCCTGTTTCTTAATACTTTGCTTAGCTTTTGGTAGTGATGAGGAGATTGTCCAGCATTCGCTGCCATATAGAAGGACTGATATTACATAACAGTTCACTACTCTTTTCTTTGTTTCTAATGGAATTTTCCTCTTTCTTAATACTTTGCTTAGCTTTTGATAGTGATGAGGAGATTGTCCAGCATTCACTGCCATATAGGAGGACTGATATTACATAACAGTTCATTACTCTTTTCTTTGTTTCTAATGGAATTTTCCTGTTTCTTAATACTTTGCTTAGCTTTTGGAATGCATTTTACTATTGTCATCCCACTGTGCCTTCAGATTTCATTTTCGCATTTCACGAACTCTGTTAGAACACTTCCCAGATATTTAAATTTTTGTTCTTGTTTGATTTTAGTATCCCCGATTTGCAATTCGAACTTTGGCCTGCCCCTTTTGCTAACGACCATGCATTCTCTCTCCTTGAAATTCATGGTTAGTCCTTTCTTCTCGCTTTCCTTCACTACATTCTGTCAGAGCTTTTCTAGTTTTCTTTCCGTGTTTGCTATCATCGTTGTCACACAGTATCAAAAGTCATGGGTGCAATTCCTTTAAGCACGATAAGCAGCGGAAGTAAATGATTGATTGATTTGTTTTTTTAAGGCATATCAACTCCTTATGGGTCATTTAATGCCGGAATTTAATTTTCTTGGGAGCTTTGAAGTAATAAAGATATGATGTTGTTCTGTCTCATAATTAAATACATGGTAGAGGGTACTCAGTTTTGTGCATATACATGTTTGTATGTGCCTTGTGGTACAGTGGATATCGGCCTGGAACGAGAAACCGGGGAGCCGAGTTCGAATTCCAGCTGAATCCATTGCATTCACTTACGCACAAATATCCTTGGGAAAGGTATTAATCTGTCTCTTCCCTCCAGTTATGGGTTAAATAGCAGGACAGATTAGGTTCTATAGCCTTGGTCGGCAACCAGTCTACCGCAGAAAGCAATGGCAACCTACTGCGGGATAATCTTCTGCCCAGTCAGTCATGTCTCGAAAAAGACATGATCGCCCAAGCGTGTTTCACGTATGGCACTTAACTGACTGACATGTTTGTATGGGCATGTTTGTTGGAGGCAGTTGCGTGTTTCGTGCTGTACTTTTGTTGAAGTTGGATCTTAGAATACAGTTTGATTTCTTTAAAAAAAAATTGTAGGATATTATATTGATTAAATTCATAAAAGGATTCTTTCATGTTGGCTGTATGTTTTGTTTCGCAGCTTATCAATTTATTGAATGCCGAAATCTAATTATTTTGAACACAATTTTATGGTTTCAAGTAAATGAATTTTTAACGCAATTGTATAACCTTCAACTACAGATAAAATGAATGGTTGGTCATTTTCTTATAAAATGTATTGTTGGACATATTCCTATAAAATTTATGGTTGATCATTTTCCTATAAAATGTATCGTTGGTCATTTTTCAGTGAAATGTATTGTTGGTCATTTCATATAAAATTTATGGTTGATCATTTTCCTATAAAAATGTATTGTTGGTCATTTTTCAATAAAATATATTGTTGGTCATTTTCCTATAAAATGTATTGTTAGTCATTTTCCTACAAAATGTTTGGTTGATCATTTTCCCATAAAATTTAATGTTGGTCATTTTCCTATAAAATTTATGGTTGATCATTTTCCTATAAAATGTATGGTTGATCATTTTCCTATAAAATGTATTGTTGGTAATTTTCCTATAAAATGTATTGTTGGTTATTTTCCTACACAATGTATTGTTGGTTATTTTCCTACACAATGTATTGTTGGTTATTTTCCTACACAATGTATTGTTGGTCATTTTCTAATAAAATGTATGGTTGATCATTTTCCTATAAAATATATGGTTGATCATTTTCCTATAAAATGTAGGCTGGTCATTTTCTTATAAAATGTATTGTTCGTCATTTTCCTATAAAATGCACAGTTAGTGAATTTTACTGTAAATAGGTATTGTTCATTTTTTATATAAAAATATATTGTTGGTAGTTTCATACTTTCATATGGTTTTTGTTTGGCAGTTCACTATTTGCCCGTAGCTGGAACCCTAATATATGCTATCACCTAGGGTTAGGGTAGACCTTAGAACAACAACAATTAAGTGGTGATTTCACCGTTTTCAATACCTCTAATCTCCCAATTTATCACTATGATGCCGGATGTAGTTTATCGTCATAACCAGGACCAGGGTAAATAAATTAGCCCGGACTGCGTATTAACAGCAATTAAGAGGTGATTCCACCCACCTCAAAACCTCTAATCTCTCGACCATAGGCCTTGCTGCCGGATGTAGTTTATCGTCATAGCCTGGACCAGGGGAAATAAATTAGCCCGGACTGCGTATGAACAGCAATTAAGAGGTGATTCCACCTTCCTCAAAACCTCTAATCTCCCGACCATAGGCCTTGCTGCCGGATGTAGTTTATCGTCATAGCCAGGACCAGGGGAAATAAATTAGCCTGGACTGCGTATTAACAGCAATTAAGAGGTGATTCCACCTTCCTCAAAACCTCTAATCTCCCGACCATAGGCCTTGCTGCCGGATGTAGTTTATCGTCATAGCCAGGACTAGGGGAAATAAATGATCCTGGACTCCGCATTAAGAAGCTTTATAGAAGCTGGAACTTTGTGATGGCTGAACATTTGGAAACATTCAGGAATGTTTTCATTTCGATAACTTTGCTTCCGCAGGCTGCTTTAAAAGCATTAATCATTTCCTACCATTTGTCTGGTATTTATCGCCAACCGTAGGCCCTTGAAGCAAAATTAAACCGCTGATTAAGACAAACATTGTGGCTTCAGTTTGCTGTTTTTAAAGACGATATACTTAATGATGATTAACGATGATAATTTTTGCACAATATACTTTAGCAATTGACTCAAAGAGACAGAGTAATGTTAATGAGGAAAAGACAGAGGATGAAAGAGTGATAGAAAGCCAGACTGAAAAAAAAAGGCTCAAGGAGAGTAAGAGAAAAGGACAGGGAGGAGGCAAGCTAGAGAATAAGAGGGAGAAAGAGAAAAAGACAGAGACGGAAAGAGGGAGTGCGAGAAAGAGTCACGAAAAAGTGGAATCGAAGACCGAACGCATGACAATCTTCATTCAAAATTTATTCTTTTATTTGTAGTTTTAGTGTATAGAATTCGTCACTTTAACTAGGCAGGTTCATGCCGACTTCAAAAATTTTGTGAGGACACCGTAAGGATATCGTCACTCATGGGGGCTGAGTTTGAACTCTTCCACGATGAATGAATTCATCATAACGGTGTCCCCACAAAACATCGAAGTCGGCATGAACCTGCTCGGTTAAAGTGACGAATCTTCTTCTGTGTCCTGGTTTTTCAGGACATAGGCGATCATGGCTTTCCACGTCTCCTTATCCCTGGTGGCTCTTAGTACGCCCTCTCCTGTTACACCATGCAACCCTCGTTCCATCATGCACCTGGTTAAGTCCTTCAAATATGTTATCCGTTGCTTTCCCCTGTCTCCTTTTCCCTCTATCAGGCCAGATAGAGGGAAAATGTTCTTCAAGCCCTCCTTCCTCATTGCATGTCCCAGGAACATCAACTGTCTTTTCCTGATGCTCAGTTTTAATTTCCTTTTTGTTTCCATCATTTCTAAGACCTCATCATTGCTCACATGCTTGATCCATGATATTCGCTGCATCCTTCTGTAGAACCACATTTCAGTAGCTTCAAGTTTTCCCTTCATTTTCGATGATATTGTCCAGCATTCACCGCCATATTAAAGAGCAGACATCACATAGCAATCCAGTACTCTCTTCTTTGTTTCCAGCGAAATTATCCTGTCTCTTAATTTTCTGCGGATGTGCGTTGTGGTGCAGTGGATATTGACTCAAAACACCAAATCTGGGTGCCGATTTCGAATTCCAGTTGAATTCCTTGCATTCATTTACGCACAAATACCCTTGGGAAAGGTAATAATCAGTCTCTTCCCTCCATTTATGGGTTAAATAATAGGACACATTGGGTTCTATAGCCTTGGCTAGCAACCAGTCTACCGCAGAAATTAATGGCAACCTACTGCGTGATAATCTTCTGCCCAGTCAGTCATGTCGCTTTTGAGACATGATAGTCCACAGCGTGTATCACGTATGGCACTTAACTGACTGACTGACTTAATACTCTACTCAGCTTCTGGAATGCATCCTTGGCCATGCCAATTCGTCTTCCAATCTCAGTGTCGCAGTTTCCGTTCTGATTATGGTATATAAAAATAACTCAATGTTCAGTCGAACATGAACATGTGATACCGAGTCGTTACTCACACTGAATCGACAAACGACAGGATCGAGGCAGATGGGGTCCCTAAGGTGTGGATTGCATCTTACGCTTTAAAGATGGTGGACAGGTTTTCTTGAGAGTTTGATTTCTCAGAAAACAATCTTGTCGCTAAAATGTCTACAGCTGTGTGTGCATTTCAGCGTTTAGTGAACGCTTTCTTTGCAACTCAGAGTTATAATCACGGAAGTACCATGGCCAGATTTAGCTGTTGGTCGGAAGCTGAACTCGGAACTCAATCATTTAATTGGAGTAGATAGACTAAACTATCGCCCGGTTCACACTCCACCCACGTCTATTGAACAGGTGTAGAGGCTCATCCCTTGTTCCATGTTTAGGATGTGGTTTCCGGCTTTCTCTTTTCCCATCTTTTCACTCATTTCTTTTTTTTTTTCAATTGGAGTAGATAGACTAAACAATCGCCCGGTTCATACTCCACCCACGTCTATTGAACAGGTGTAGAGGCTCATCCCTTGTTCCATGTTTAGGATGTGGTTTCCGGCTTTCTCTTTTCCCATCTTTTCACTCATTTCTTTTTTTTTTTCAATTGGAGTAGATAGACTAAACAATCGCCCGGTTCATACTCCACCCACGTCTATTGAACAGGTGTAGAGGCTCATCCCTTGTTCCATGTTTAGGATGTGGTTTCCGGCTTTCTCTTTTCCCATCTTTTCACTCATTTCTTTTTTTTTTTCAATTGGAGTAGATAGACTAAACAATCGCCCGGTTCATACTCCACCCACGTCTATTGAACAGGTGTAGAGGCTCATCCCTTGTTCCATGTTTAGGATGTGGTTTCCGGCTTTCTCTTTTCCCATCTTTTCACTCATTTTTTTTTTTTTTCAATTGGAGTAGATAGACTAAAATATCGCCCGGTTCACACTCTACCCACGTCTATTGAACAGGTGTAGAGGCTCATCCCTTGTTTCCTGCTTAGGATGTGGTTTCCGGTTTTTCTCTTTTCCAATCTTTTCACTCATTTCTTTCATTTTTTTCCTCAATTGGAGTAGATAGACTAAACTATCGCCCGGTTCACACTCCACCCACGTCTATTGAACAGGTGTAGAGGCTGATCCCTTGTTCCCTGTTTAGGATGTGGTTTCCGGCTTTCTCTTTTCCCATCTTTTCACTCATTTCTTTCATTTTTTTTTCCTCAATTGGAAGCTGCTTCAAGTTTTCCCTTCATCTTTGATGGTATTGTTCAGCATTCTCTGCCATATTGAAGGACGGACAGCACGTAGCAATCCAGCACTCTCTTCCTTGTTTCTAGCGAAATTGTCCTGTTACTTAATACTTTACTCAACTTCTGGAATGCTACCTTCGTCGTACCAATTCGCCTTCGAATCTCTGTGTCGCACTTTCCGTCTTGTGTTATAACACTTCCCAGGTATTTAAATTTTTGTACCTGCTTGATTCTGGTACCTCCGACCTGTATTTGGCATATTGGGCTGCCCTTTTTGCTGATGACCATGCATTCGGTTTTCTTGCAGTTTATTTGCAGTCCTTTCTTATCACTCTCTGCAGCAACCTTCTGTAGGAGGTTTTGTAGCTTCCTTTCTGTGTCTGCTATCAGCACTGTATCATCTACGTGCCTTATGTTGTTTAAATTGTAGCCTCCGATGACAAATCCAGGCATAACTTCTAGGGTCCTCAAAATATCCTCGCTGTACAAGTTGAACAGATCGTGAAAAGACACATCCCTGTCTTACGCCCCTTTCTATCTTTGTATATCTACTGAATTCGTTACCTGTCCATATACAAGCGGTTTGCTGCTAGTAAAGATTCTTGACGAATACTTTGCACTAAAACTATCAACGTTCTATCCCCACCCCGATATTGATACAAAAACAACGCTAACCAAATACTTTTTATCAGTAAAACTACTGAAAAAACAACCTTAGCGCTTCAATATTATCACAACTTAGTATGTTTCTTTCATTTATATGGGTCCCGCTTCAAACGACGGAGCATTGAATCTCGAAAGGAAAATGGGAGAGGATAGAACATTGAGAGAGGTAGAGAAAAAGATCAAGGAATGGTGAGTAAGAGAGTCAGAGAAAACGTCAAAGAAAAGAGAGGGTGATAAGGAGAACGAGAAAAGGCAATAACAGTGTGTGTGTGTGTGTGTGTGTGTGTAAGAGAGAGAGAGAACAGAAGTCGGAATGTTTATATGATATATCAGCCAAGTGCCACACGTGATACACGCTTTGGGCGATCATGTCTCGAAAGAGACATGACTGACTGGCAGAAGATTATCCCGCAGTAAGCTGCCATTGGTTTCTGCGGTAGACTTGTTGCCGACCAAGGCTATAGAACCCAATCTGTCCTGTTATTTAACCTATAACTTGAGGGAAGAGGCGGATTAATACCTTTCCCAATGGTATTTGTGCGTAAGTGAATGCAATTGATTCAACTGAAATTCGAACTTGGCTCCCCGATTTGTCGTTCCAAGTCGATATCCACTGCACCATAACGGACATGTTATATGATATATAACAATCCTTATTTGAACTTCATTTTCTATTCATACATATAACATTTTATACGTCTAAGCATTATCCAATCGGCTACCCATAAATTCTATGGCGTGGACAGGCAAAATATAACGATTTTTGTGGAAGAGACGTTGACAGTGAAATAAAAAAAATAAGGAGCTAGGCCAATGAAACAGGTTCATAAATTATTACAGAGTCTGATAATTTGAGCCGTAAACTAATACTGAGTTGGTCTGTTTATTACCATACTGGAACTAAGTGACCCCTACTTACGGTATTGACCATCACGTGCACACACACCACATATAAGAACATTTATATACGCTTCAATGCAGGTGTGCTTTACCATCAAGCTACAAGTAGCAGAAGCTTTATTTTCCCATTTTAAGAAATATCCACGGACTGGACTGGCTGACGCTCTTCGTAGCCTAGTGGTAAAACGCGGGGGATGAAATGGTGTTTTCTCCTACAAAAAATGACTCAGGTTCGATCCTTGCTAGAGAACTTTTTTTTTATTTTATTAAGATCTCTCGAAAACACAAGCCGATAGAAGTAATGCATCTTGTTTAAAGTAAAATTAAAAAGGGGAAGTTTATTTTAAATACGAGATCCACTGATACTAAAGTTTGAAATAATAAAAATGTTGCATTAAAAGTAAACCCATTACTTCTTTAGAAATATCTATATATATATATATATATATATATATGCATATTTTTAAAAATCAATTTAAACGTTTATTTTGATGGATACCCATGTTTGAGTAGACGTTCTGTTTAGTTTTTAAGCAGTAGTTTAGTTTCGTCTACCACCCTGAATATTCTTACTGAAGAAAAATATGCTCTCCGAGAGGATACGAAACTGTGACCCCTTTGCAAAAAAGCCGTGATTAGATCCGATGTGCTTTAAGCGACTCGGCCACGATGGACAACGTCGATTAATCGAGTGTCTGTACTGCCTTTTAAGCTATAAATAATGTCATTTTGTAAAAATGGCACTTCAACGCCGAGTAATAGTTAGCGAGGCTAGTCTGGTTGGTCATTAGTAGTGACTTCGATGCTCCCTGAGTAGCTCACCCAAAATTCAACATTAAATAACCCATCAAAGATAGAGTGTCTTCCAATTCAACTCGGTGCCAAACCCTTTTTGTGTATTTGTAGCATAGACCTATTTTCTCCAATCAACTTTATTTTCATTCTGAGACTGTATATATATATATATATATATATATATATATATATATATATATATATAAGTAAATTAACCTAGTGAGCCAACAAACCTACCAAGGTTTCACCTAAACGGATCTTCAGGGAAGGTTGGGTTCCCTGAAGATCCGTTTAGGTGAAATCAACGGAGGGTATATCAGCGGAGGGTTTTTCGAAACAAGCATAGTGATAAGTTTGCATTTATATATATAGTTTTGCTTTATAGCAACAGAAATGTGGTTCTATAGAAGGATGCTGAGAATATCACGGACTAAACATGTGAGCGACTACGAAGTATTAAAGAATAATGAAAGCAAAAAGGACTTGTATTGAACAAAACAAGTTCTAGATAAAAATCAAATGCTAAGCACTGACTCAGTGATTTTGTTTGAAATAAACAAATTTTCTCGAATTTACAAACTTTGCTTAGCACACACAAAACTCGCGAAATTTCACACCTCGATGCGAAATATTTGTCGTCCAATGGAAAGGCCAGAATCACACCCGGGAGTAAATCCCAAAACGAAATAAAAAACCGGCCAAGTTTGACCGTTGCCAGAGTGAAGATGACGAGCGTAATTAACACGTCCCTTGATTAACGTCAAGTGATCGCTATTATTACCCCTCTCTCTCTCTCTCTCTCTCTCTCTCTCTTTCACCTCTTTCCTTTTCACCATTCACCCTGAGCGATAACTTCAAAGACAATTCCAACCAACAATAAACGCTCATACATACATACATACGTTCCTGCTTACGTACACATAAACCCACTCTTGCAAGCACTGCTACGAATTCTTGATGCCCTTAACTTCTTAATACAGTTTCTCACTGAATATTAACTTCTACCAATTCATGATATTCTTTTCCATTAATATATTTCTATTTAAACATACAAAATGTATATTTTTATTCTTCCACAAATCCACACATTCCAATCTCCAACCTTGTGATGATAGCGAATAATCTGTAAGTTTTAGGAAGTTTGGTTATGTTTCACACAAGGCCAATTCAATAAGCATTAATCATCAACCTTCTTCACTGGTGACCCCCGGCGTTCAAAGCACACGCACCCTACAGCTTTACTGGTGACCCTCGACGTCGAAAAAGAACACGCAATGGAAGAATCACTTCTGCAGACTCTTATACCTAACAACAGAAAGAGAGAGTTGAAATTTCTAACCCGTCTGAATCCATCTTGCACATAAATAAATCTACCATCCGCCCGTGTATTGAATACTGCTGCCACATCTGGACGGGTGCCCCTGCAAATCACCTCGGGGTTCTTGACAAAATCCAACGGAGAATCTGTAATGTGATCGATACCGACTTGACAGCTTGGCTGCAGTCGCTCTCTCACCGGCGTGATATGGCTTCTCTGTGTCTCTTCAACAAATACTTTCTCGGCTTTTGTTCCAATGAACTTAGCTCATAGTGCCCATTATGTATGAATTTACACGAGCTACTAGACTAGCATTTAGGTCCCACCCTTTTAGAGTGAAACCGATAAAATTAACCGCAATTTCTACTTTAACAACTTCTTTTCTCGCACTTACCGCCTGTGGAATTCCCTATCGTATACTTGCTTCTCTGACAGCTACAATCTCCAGGAATTTAAATGTAAGGTCAATAGTCATCTCCTATCTTACTAATTCGCATCCTTTCGCTCAAGCTCTTTTCTCCATCCACTCCAACCCCATCACACCACTATTCTCATCCGTCTATTACCCTCCTCCTGACACCCCTCTAACCTTCCCCTCTTTTTCATCATTTTACCCTATGTAAACCCCTGCCCAAAAGTGGCAGTAAAACTGCCTTGCTTGAGGTGGGGGAAATGATTAAAATAAAACAAACTTTATCACAATAATGTTAGGAAAATTAACGACTGGGTGAAAATATTTATGAGTCCAAAATGCCAATTGTAAATCGGTTTTATCGAAATCCAACAAGTACAACAATTTAATTATCTAGAAAGTGTATTTAAGATAATGGTAGGCGTGACACTGAAATCCGAACGCGTATTGGAACAGCTAAAGAGACCTTCTAAAAGCTAAGCAGACTACTAAGAAACAGAAAACTTCGCTAGAAGGAAGGAAAAATGTATTAAACTGTTACGTTATATATGTGTCCCTGTATGGCAGTGAGTCTTGGACAATCTCCTCCCAGATGAAGATACTTGAAACAACAGAAACATTGTTCCACGGAAGTATGCCGAAGATACCAGGGACAGAGCATGTGAACAACGAAAATTTTTTAGAGAAAACAAAAACAAAGACAAAAATTCCTTATAATAACAGCAAGAGACAGTATAAATTTCTGAGGGACATAATAAGGAAAGTGGGATTGGAAAATATGATACTCACAGGGCAGATTGAAGACAAAAGCGACACAGGAAAATAAAGCTTAAAATTACCGAGTAAGCTTGAATAAATGGATAGCAGGACAGAGATTACTCGTCTCCTGACACCCGCTATAACCTACCCCTCTTTCTCATCACTTTCACCTATGTAACCCCCCCCCCCCCCCGTGCAATAGTGGCAGTAAAACTGCCTTGCTTGGGAGGGAATGATTAAAATAAAACAAACTTTGTTACAACAATGTTAGAAAAATTAACGACTGAGTGAAAATATGTATCTAAACTTATTTATAAATGGAACTTTGTCTGTGTGTGTCTGTGTGTGTGTGTCCGTTACCTATAGACTCCGAAACGGCTGAACCGATTTTCTTGAAAATTTACACAGTTGTACTATAAGCGTCTGTGAGTGTTCTTAGCTAGGTTTTGCGTCGAGGAACCTCCGATAAATATCGAAAATTGATGATCGAATAAATCAGGTTATAGAAGGAGTAGTCCGATTTTAATCAAGTATGATACACTTATAGATAAAGACATAAGAAACGATATTCAGAAGTTTCAAGGTTGCAGTTCTGACAATAGTTCAGAAAATCGATAATATATATATAAAAGCTTTCATAACACCCGAGCAACGCCGGGCTATACTGCTATTTTTTTTTATATGTGACGATGAGTCCAAAATGTGAATTGCAAATCGAAGATACGAAAATCCAAAAAGTAGAACAATTTAATTATCTAGAAATTATTTTTAAGAGAATGGTAAGTGTGACACTGAAATCCGAACGCGTATTTGAATAGCTAAAGACCTTCCAAAAGCTAAGCAGATTACTAAGAAACAGAAAACTTCGCTAGGAAGACAGTTTACTCTCGCCTCGATCAAAAATCTGGTGTTGGCGAAAGGCGTGGTGGATTGGGTAAGAAATGGCTCGGAAAATTCAATTCTTCCAAAACGAAGCTGCTGTCAATTAACCACCACAGACAACCGCACCTCCCTCCCATTAGCATGGAACAGGCTTGGCTCCCAAAGAGTAAATCACTACGCCTGCTTGGCCTGACACTCTCAGCGGACCTCAAGTGGAATGACTACATCGAATCCATTGCTAAATCCGCTGCTATGAAAGTCGGCTCTCTGTGCAGGGCCCGGAAATTCTTTCCGCCTGAATCTATCCTGCACATATATAAATCTACCGTCCGCCCGTGTATTGAATACTGCTGCCACATTTGGTCGAGTGCCCCTGCTATTCTCCTCGGGCTTGACAAAATACAGCGGAGAATCTGTAATGTGATCGATACCGACTTAGCTGACCGACTGCAGTCACTCTCTCACCGGTATGACGTGGCTTCCCTGTGCCTCTTCTATAAGTACTTTCACGGCTTCTGCTCGGATGAACTTAAATCACTGGTGCCCCCTAGGTGTGAATTTGTACGAGATACTAGATTGGAAACTAGGTCCCACCCCTTTTCAGTGAAACCGATGAAATGTAACCGCAATTTCTACTCCAACAGCTTCTTTTCTCGCACTTCCCGCCTGTGGAATTCCCTTCCGCATGATTGCTTCCCCGACGGCTACAACCTCCAGGAGTTTAAATGTAAGGTCAATAGACACCTCCTAACACACTAACTCGCACCCATTCCCTCCAACGCTCTCCCTACGTACCTCCTAACTCGTCTATCACCATCCCTCTGACATTTCCTATACCCAATCGCTCTATGTAGCCCCATGCGCTATAGTGGCAATGGACTGCCTTGCTTGGGGTGATATGATTAAAAGAAAAAGAAAAAAAAGAAAGTAAATTGTATTAAACTATTACATCATATATGTGCCCCTGTATGGCAGTGAGTGTTGGACAATCTCCTCACAGATGAAGAAACTTGAAGCAACAGACACTTTGTTCCACGGAAATATGCCGAGAATACCAGAAGTAAATGGATAGCACGACAGAGTTTAGGAGAGATAACAACGGTTGTACAGCGTATATTTTTATTCTTCGTCGGTGACACTTGTGTGGAGCAGTCGGAGAGAGTCGCGCACAAGGAGCGACCTGGGGAGTCGGAGGCCAGTGTGAGTTTTCTGTCTCTTGAGCCCAAAAGCCCAGACTCTATGTAACCCCAAAACCTCCACACATTTTTGCTTTTTCGTGTTATCTATTTGTTGAGGTCAACTACGGCCGGATATATATCTGTCAACCACCCTTGTTCTTTGTTTATCTCACCCATGACCGAATGTAACTATCAATTACCTCTGCCGTTCAAGGTATTATATTACACATCCTCTTGACATTAAACTGGGATAATTTATAAACGAAGAACTTGAAGTGGCGTTAAGAACATCAAAAATAAGAAAAGAGCTGAACATGATAACATTCCTCCAGAGGTTTGAAAAACCTAGAATTTCAACGATATTCTGCTTCAACTCCGTAACGCCACATATAATGGATAATTCCTAGGATGATGGACAGAAGTCTGCAGGCATTTTTTTCCGAAGAACGAAGATCTAGGATCGGCAAAAGTTTGTAGAGGAAACAAAAATTTAAAACCCCATGCTTCTCAACAGAATACAACCTGAAGTATACAATTTGAACATGGTGTAGAGAAACATCCTTTCCTACCCCCGAATGGATATGGTCTAGTCTATAAAAACTGTGACTGGGGCATACGTCAGCATACGTCACCAGACGGGTAACGCTTGCGGTTGACTGCTTTGCGCACTGTCAAGCCCTCCGCCTTTGAGCGGAGAGCATTGACCTAGTCGTGACGACGCCGAAGGGTGGAGTCACGACTGGGGTAAATTAGACAGGAATTTTTGGCCGGTCTATATGGCCTGGAGGATTCCACTTTAAAAAGGCCTTGTGCCACATTTTGCCTTGAGTGGACAGGCGCATAAATATTCATACGTCACTAGACGGACGCGTACGTCACTAGACGGACGCATACGTCATAGGCGGAGACATTTTCTACTTGATCGTTATTCCTGTTACTATTCGCTGATTGTTCTTGTACGTCTATTGGTTTATGTGCGTTGTGGTGCATTGGATATCGGCTCAGAACGAGAAATCGGGTAGCCGAGTTCGAATTCCAGCTGAATTCATTGCCTTCACTTACGCGCAAATACCCTTGGGAAAAGTATTAATCCGTCTATTCCTTCCAGTTATGGGTTAAATAACAGGACAGATTGGGTTCTAGAGCCTTAGTCGGCAACCAGTCTACCACAGAAAGCAATGGCAACCTACTGCAGGATAATCTTCTGCCCAGTCAGTCATGTCTCTTTCGAGACATGATCACCCAAGCGTGTTTCACGTATGGCACTTAACTGACTGACTGTATAATAAATCTTTTCTAATCTATCTTCAGTGTGAAGTATTATTCTTACACTATTCTTTTCCCTGATATTCCTTCCCGGGATATATCAGATTGGCGACGAAGATGAGATACCAATGGAGGCCTTATACGGTACGTTTGAAATTAAACCACCCGCGAACGTGGAAGTACCGATAGAAGTAACTAATGATTCTCCTGAAAGTGAGAACACAGAAGAAGTAAGAGAAAAAGAAAGAAAACAAAACTCCTATGCCCAGATCTCAAAAGAAAAAAATATTGAGCAAAATTCCACGAAGAATTTAGCTCGGGGTAGGTATTGTAGAGGAACATCCTATCCTACCCCGGAATCGATATGGTCTAGCCTATATGACTGGGGCATACGTCAGCATACGTCACTAGACGGACGCATACGTCATAGGTGGAGACATTTGCTATTTGATTGTTATACCTGTTACTATTCGTTGGTGTTCTTGTATGTCTATTGGTTTATCGTACTGTTGTATAATAAATCTCTTCTAATCTATCTTCAGTGTTAAGTATTATTCTTACACTATTCTTTTCCCTGATATTCCTTCCCGGAATATATCAGAACAACATAAGGTACGCTGATGATACAGTGCTGAAAGCAGACACAGAGGGGAAACTACAAGACCTCCTACAGAAGGTAACTGAAGAAAGTGAAAAGAAAGGACTACAAATAAACTGTAAGAAAACCGATGGCATGGTCATCAGCAAAAAGAACAGCCCAAAATGCCAAATACAGGTGGGGGATACTAAAATCAAGCAGGTACAAAAATTGAAATACCTGGGAAGTGTTCTAACAGAAGACGGAAAGTGCGACACTGAGATCCGAAGCCGAATTTTCACGGCGAAGAACGTATTCCAGAAGCTGAGCAGAGTATTAAGAGACAGGAAAATTTCGCTAGAAACAAAGAAGAGAGTTCTGGATTGCTATGTGATGTCGGTTCTTCAATATGGCAGTGAATGCTGGACGATATCATCAAAGATAAAAGAAAAACGTGAACCAACTGAAATGTGGTTCTACAGAAGCATACTTGACATAAAGTGGGGGATCAATTCCATATTACAATCAATATACAAACTGAACCCTCATTCTGTGGCCACAACTTTTTTCATACATTTATATTCCTGAGATCCAAAAGCACAAGGATGCATTCCAGAAGTTGAGTAAAGTATTAAGAGAAAGAAAAATTTCACTAGAAACAAAGAAGAGAGTTCTGGATTGCTATGCGATGTCGGTTCTTCAATATGGCAGGAAATGCTGGACAATATCATCAAAGATGAAGGAAAAACTTGAAGCAACTGAAAGGTGGTCCTACAGAAGGATGCTGAGGATATGCACAGAGCATGAGAGCAATGATGAAGTTTTAGAAATGATGGAAACGAAAAGGAAATCGACTGACTGGACAGAAGATTATCCCACAGTAGGTTGCCATTGCTTTCTGCGGTAGAGTAGTTGCCAGCCAAGGCTTTAGAACCCAATCTGTCCTGTTACTTGACTCATAGCTAGAGGGTGAAGAGATGTATTATATTAGTAGTAATTACTAGGGGATCAGTTTATTACTTCATAACAATATAAAACTGATCCCCCACTTTATGCCTAGTAGAAGCCTTAATAATGGTTTCAACTATTATATTCAATCAGTCAGTTAAGTGCCATACGTGAAACACGCTTGGGCGATCATGTCTCGAAAGAGACATGACTGACTGGGCAGAAGATTATCCCGCAGTAGGTTGCCATTGCTTTCTGCGGTAGACTGGTTGCCGACCAAGGCTATAGAACCCAATCTGTACTATTATTTGACTCATAACGAGAAGGGGAAGAGCTGTATTATATTATTATGTAGTAATTAGTGGGGGATCAGTTTATTACTTCATAGCAATATAAGACTGATCCCCCACTTTATGCCCAGTAGAAGTTTTAATTATATTTCTATTACATACAGTCAGTCAGTTAAGTGCCATACTTGAAACACGCTTGGGCGATCATATCTCGAAAGAGACATGACTGACTGGGCAGAAGATTATCCCGCAGTAGGTTGCCATTGCTTTCTGCGGTAGACTGGTTGCCAGCCAAGGCTATAGAACCCAATCTGTACTATTATTTAGCCCATAACTGGAGGGACGAGACGGATTAATACCTTTCCCAAAGGGTATTTGTGCTAAAGTGAATGCAAGGAATTCAACTGGAATTCGAACTCGGCTCCCCGATTTGCCGTTCCGAGTCGATATCCACTGCATTACAACGCACATCAAAGCGAACAGTCACACACACACACACACACACACACACACACACACACACACACACACACACACACGTGTCTGTGTGTGTGTGTGGAATCTGAATGAAAAAGAACATTTGTTTTATGAGTAAGCCAATGGCGGTAATACATGACAATGGCGTCTGGTGATAAGAAATGGTCAGGTGAATTTTGCGATTAACTTCCTAGTCGCACATAGCTGTGAGGTTAATCAAGTGCAAAAAGATAAACTGTTGTTGAGATTGTGTATTTTCCGTTTAAAAGCGAAAGGTTCTTTTGTGACTTCCTCGCTAAAGAGTTTCAATTACAGCAACGCATCAAAAACGTATTTAACCAAGAGTACAGACGTTTCTTAGCATAATTTTCTTTATTCTCCCAATTCTTCCTTCCTTTCTTTCTTTCTTCTCTCACTTCCGCAAATTCTTCTTCTTTCTTTCTTCTTCCGTTTACCCTATTTTTCTTTTTTCTCCATATTCGACTAATTCTTACTCATTTTCTTCTCTTATTCATTTTTCTTCTTCCTCTCATTAATTTTCTTCTTTTTTTCTATAACTAATTCTTTCTACATTCTTTTTCCAGCTTTCCTAATTCGTTCTTTTTTACTTCTTCTACTTCTCATTCATTTTCTCTCTTTCTTTCACTTCCGCTAGATCTTTTTTCTTTCTTTCTTAATCAACCTCCTCTTTAGATACCTACACTCTATTTTCGATACCTAAGTTTTAAATTGAAGTTTTAAAAATAAAAGCTTTTCTTTGAAACTTTAATTTTAGTTTAATTGAAAGATAAATGATTCAATTTACTATTTCCACTATACTCTGGTGTGTTTCAAACAGAAATTATATTCATTGGAGTCTAAACTGCTGAGATATTTTTAAATTTAATTTTTCGGCCTTTTTTTTTTTGGCGATCGATATATTTGTAAACAAAAATTAATTCTCAGTTTTAAAAATCTTGCAAAAATAAAATATACAACTCTCACTCGTTATTTTTGAAAAATTAGCAAATTTCAAGTTAAATTAATCTGACTTGAAACAAATACTACTTGTTTATGGCATGAAATTTAGAATAAAAGTTTTTCTTAATCACAAAAGTTTGACTTGTTAACATTTCAAGTATGCGATGACAACACCTGTTATCAATCTGGTAGTATGTTGAACAAAAGATGACATAACCCAGTTTAACATTTCGTAAGGGGAACAACCCTGCAAACATGTGACCTTTTAATGATAAGTTTCTTATAAGTTTACATCACAAAAGAAAATGTGCAGTTTAACATAATAAAAAAAATTAAAAATTATTTTAAAAATCTTAATTCTAAACGATTTGTATTAAGCTTTTGAATTTTCGATTTTTAAAGAAAGTCTAATTTAATGAATTAATAACCGAAGACACTGAAGAAATGGAAGAAATTTAAATTTTAATTTGAAACTTAAATTAGCAAAGAAAATTTTTTTAAAAAAACTTGTAAAAATTCATTATTTATCGAAGTTTTTGTTCTTCAGAATATAATATCTTAGAATTATTAAATTTTTTAAAAAAGCAATTAAAACTTTATCTATATTAAAATAGCGTAGTTTTAATGCATTTTTCTTGTCCCACTTTCTCTAATTAGTTTTTGTTCGATCTTTTTGTCCCACTTTCCCCAATGCTTTCTTTTTTCATTCTTTCTTGTCCCACTTGCTTAATTCAGTTTCTCTTTGTCCCACCTTCCCAAATTATCTCTCTCTCTCTTTCGTTCTTTATTGTCCCACCTTCCCAAATTATCTCTCTCTCTCTCTCTCTCTTTCGTTCTTTATTGTCTCACTTTCCCCAATTTTTTTTCGATCCTTTTGTCCCACCTTCCCTAATTCTTTCTCTCTCTCTTTTTTGTTCTTTCTTGTCCCACATTCACTTATTCTTTTTTTTTCGATCTTTCTGTCCCACTTTCCCTAATTCTTTTGTTTTTTTGTTTCTTGTCCCACATTCCTCAATTCTTTTTCGATCTTTTTCTCTTACCTTCCCTAATTCTCTCCGTCTTTTGTCCCACTTTCTCCAATTTTCTCTCTCTTTTTTTTTCGTTCTTTCTTGTTCCACGTTCTCCAATTCGTTTTTTTCATCTTTTTGTCCCTCTTTCCCTAATTCTTTTCGATCTTTTTGTCCCACTTTCCTTAATTGTGTCTCTTTTTTTTGTTCTTTCTTGTCCCACTTTCTTTAATTCTTTTTTTCGTTCATTCTTGTCTCACTTTCCCCAACTTTTTAAAATCTTTTTGTCCCACCTTACTTAATTCTTTCTATTTTTCGTTCTTTCTTGTCCCACTTTCTCCTGTTTTTTCGTTCTTTCTTGTCCCACTTTCCCCAATTCTTTTTTCGATCTTTTTGACCCACTTTTCAAAATTCTCTCTTTCTTTCGTTCATTTTTGTCCCACTTTCTCCAATTTTTTTATTTTTGTCCCGTTTTCCCAAATTGTATTTTTTTCGTTCTTTCTTGTCTCACTTTCCCCAATTTTTTTTCGATCCTTTTGTCTCACCTTCCTTAATTCTTTCTATTTTTTCCATCTTTCTTGCCTCACTTTCACTAATTCTTTTTTTTTCTTTCTTTTTTGTCCCACTTTCTCCAATTTTTTATTTTTACGATCTTTTCGTCCCACTTTTCCTAATTCTTTCTTTTTTCTGTTCTTTCTTGTCCCACTTTCCCCAATTCACTCTCTTCTTTTTTGTTGTTTCTTGTCCCACTTTTTTCTTAACTCTTTTTTCGACCTTTTTCTCCCACTTTCCCTAACTCTCTCTCTCTCTCTCTCGCTCTCTCTCTATTTTTCGATTTTTTGTTCCACTTTCCCTAATTCTTTCTTTTTTTCGTTCTTTCTTGTCCCACTTTCCTTAATTCTTTTTTTCGATCTTTTTCCCGACTTTCCCTAATTCTCTCTCTCTCTCTTTTCGTTTTCTTTTGTCCCACTTTCCCTAATTTCTGTCTCATCTTCCCCAATTCTCTCTTTCTTTTTTTCGTTCTTTCTTGTCCCACTTTCCCAAATTCATTTTTACTTTCTTTTTTCTTCTTTCATGAATACTTTTTTCTTGTATGTACTGTAGAAATGCATAGACAAGTCCATAATAAACTTGATATTCATTGCTTTAAAATGTTTAGAACGATTCAAGTAAAACTCTTTAATAATCTTTTTGTATCACTTTCCGAAATTCTCTCTTTCTTTTTTCGTTCTTTCTTGTCCCACTTTTCCTAATTCTTTTTCGATCATTTTGTCCCATTTTCCCTAATTTTCTCTCTCTCTTTTTTCGTTCTTTCTTGTCTCACTTTCCCTAATTCTTTTTTTCAATCTTTTTCCCCCTTCCCTAATTCTCTTTTACTTTCTTTTTTCTTCTTTCATGAATTCTTTTTTTCTTGTATGTACTGTGGAAATGCACAGACAAGTGCATAACAAACTTGCTATCCATTGCTTTAAAATGTTTAGAACAATTCAAGTTAAACTCTTTAATAACTCAGGCGAGTCATACATCTGAACGCTACTTCTGTTCAACATCAGACGCATGGGCACTGTTTTTGACAAAAGTTTCAATGTGACAAAATTTTATGGAAGCCTTTTCTAATAAAATATTTTTGCATGATTTACCACCAAATTTCCAAAGAGTTCTAAGCAATGGACATTCACCTAAGCCAGTGGCACAATGACCCCCTTGGATTCACACGTCCTGATAAACAAAAAGCCAAAGAACAACGCAATGAATTGTCAAGCCTTTAACACATCTACGGGAGTGTCTTCTGATGATCGAGTTGTTTTGTCCACCATTCAACTTAGCTTTAGAGTTAATAAGAAAAAAACACGTCCCTTCTAACGACAAACTATCATCCCAAAGATCAGTACACGATTGTCGTCAGGAATAAGTCCGAGATACCGAAAACAAATGCAGAGAAAATATCTCGTAATCCTAACTACAATAAATTTATTATTTCTCATGTAAAGGCTGCAACGGATTTCATACCCTCAATAGCTAAACATCAAGCAACATGATCCTTACGATGTTTTTTTAATAATCGTGTCGCCCCAAGCAAGGCATTTTGCTGTTACTGTTGAGCAGGGGTTTACATAGGAGGTAAGTTATGAAAAAGAGTGACAAGTTACAGGGAAGAGAGTAAGAGAAGGATGACTGTGGCAATAAAGTGAGAGATGAGTTTATATATTGATTGTAATGTAGAATTGATCCCCCATTTTATATCTGCATTATAATAGTATAGAAATATTTTTATTTTTAATCATATCGCCCCAAGCAAGGCATTTTACTGCTACTGTTTTGCAGGGGGTTACATAGGAGGAAAGTTATGAGAAAGAGTGACAGGTTACAGGGGTTGTCAGGAAAAGGGTAGATCCTTTTGGCATGTGGTATTTCCTCATCTCTTCAGCTGTCATAACTATGCCATACAGAAATTCCAAATGTTTGACTACATTCGCAGACGGATTCATTAAAGAATGAGTTCTTCAGAGTGATGCTCTTGCAACTTTTCTCTTTTTATCACCCTTGACGATGTAATGAGAGCTTCATAAATGTTGTGGCATCTCCCCTTTTTCTATGATAATGGACTCGACGTGAGTGGACATATATCCCTGCAACAGAGAGAACCATAGAGATCCGTTAAAATTATCGGAGAGTACCGGGACTGATCTGTAAGTTACCGAGAGATACCGAAGGTACCCATAGAATACCGCGTCAAAAGTCAAAATAGCTCTGAGCTCCACTCAACTAGAATAATATTAGACGGATACACTATTTTCAACACGGCTCTACTTAAAAGACTTATATATATATATATATATATATATATATATATATATATATATATATATATATATTCCTTACTAATTGTATTCTTGGATTACTAACCTGCATTCAAGTTTGTATATTTACGTTCAATATAACCTATTTTTCTATCTTAACTATCTGTTTTGTTGTTCATTATTTTGTGGGGTTCCTCACCCAGATCCACAACAATAAATATTATCATCTAAGTTTTACTTTATCCCTTAAACACTCAAGTTGATATCCTGCAAAAATGTTGACCGATGACGATGCAGGATCTCTCTAAGTATAGATTCACTCTCCTTTTTGAACTTTTACACGAAAACGTCAATATGAGTACAATTCATTCTTATAATGCAATGGGCAGATGGTGAAATGTGTGTTGTGGTGCAGTAGATATCGGCTCTGAACGAGAAATCGGGGAGCCGAGCTTGAATTCGAGTTGAATTCATTGCATTCATTTACGCGCAAATATCGTTGGGAAAGGTATTAATCCGTCTCTTCCTTCCAGTTATGGGTTAAAAAGCAGGACCGATTGGGTTCTATAGCCTTGACTGGCAACCAGTCTACCGCAGAAAGCAATGGCCACCTACTGCGGGATAATCTTCTACCCAGTCAGTCATGTCTCTTTCGAGATATGATCGCCCAAGCGTGTTTCACGTATGAGACTTAACTGACTGACTTGTCCGAAATCTAGTACAGAGTTGACTAAATTTCCGAACATCTGAAAATGGTGTAGGCATTAAAGAAACGAGAAAGTGCTAGTGAAAAGCAAAAGCACGATCAAGAAACCCACTCAAATACAGGGTGTCCATAAAATCCGTGTGAACTTTAAAAATATTTATAACTTCATTTGTATTTGTGATAGAAATAATCTGTAAAAAATATCATAAAGTTTAATATTTTAAAAAGATGGAGATCCTTGTCACTTTGCTCTGCGTGTTATACAGTTTCTAAATAAGGAATTTCCTAACAGATGGATCGAAAAGAATAAACCATTTTATTGGCCCCTACGTCCACGCAACTAAACCTAGTTCATTAGAAGATTTGAAAACTAAAATAACTAATGTGATTTCAGACCTTACCGTAAATCAGTTGGCAAATGTTTTCTGTCAACTGCAAAATCGTATTACCTTTTGTATTGCTAATGATGGAAGACATGTGGAAACTTAAATAAAATTTCCATAAAACCTTAAAACATAAATCTACTTCTTTCTAACCCTTTTTACAAATTATTTCTATCGCAAATACGAATAAAGTTATAAAATTTTTAAAGTGAACAGGAAACTTATGGACACTCTGTATTTATAATTAGAATATAACTACAAATATGATTTCTTATCCATGCTCATTTTAAAGTCGGTATTTTTTATTAATCGAAATCTTAATAATTTTTATTTTTATTTCTGATATTTTCAGGAGCATTCCTCATCCCTTACATTACCATGTTGATCTTTGGTGGATTGCCTTTGTTCTATATGGAACTCGCTCTCGGTCAGTACCAGCGCTGTGGTTGCTTCACTCTTTGGAACCGTATATGTCCCATGTTTAAAGGTATGTGATCATCTTCCTTTTTAATCTATTGCCCATTACAGAAATGTTGCCAAAATTTGGTTCTCACCAATTACAGAAACTTTGAAAGAGAACCGTTAAACGAGGGTCATTCAATAAATAAGGTGAATTTTTCTAAGGTGAATTTTTCTAATACAAAGAGAAGCTTCTTTTTTTTCAACTTAGTCACCCAGCAGTGTCATACACTTTTCCCATCTGTGCACAAGCTTCCGTATTCCCTCAGCGTAAAAATCTTTGGACTGATGTCTCAGCCAATCGCTCACAGCACTTTTGACTTCATCGTCACTTTCAAACTTCTTTAAACGATTTAGCCCACTTGTAGACATTGTTTTGGCTGAAGCATGTGGCACCCTACACAGTTGACATTCTCCTATGAATTTCAACTGGTTTGCATCCTTCAGCAACTAAAAACTTGAAAACTGACCTCTGTTCAATCCTGGAGCATGCTTCTTGGTCGGCCATCTTTGTTAATCCCCAAAACTCTCAAAGTTTTTTTTTAATCTGCCAAAAGAAATTAAATCCCTTTAAAAAAGAAGTAAAGGAAAAAAAATTAAAAAAACAGTAAGCTTCTATCTGTATTAGAAGTCCTTATACCGAAAAATTCCCCTTATTTATTGAATGACCCTCGCAGAAGTCCTTATACCGAAAAATTCATCTTATTTATTAAATGACCCTCGTAGAAGTCCTTATACCGAAAACTTCACTTTATTTATTGAATGACCCTCGTAGAAGTCCTTATACTGAAAGATCCATATAATTTATTAAATGACCCTCGTAGAAGTCCTTATACCGAAAGATCCATCTTATTTATTAAATGACCCTCGTAGAAGTCCTTATACCGAAAACTTCACTTTATTTATTGAATGACCCTCGTAGAAGTCCTTATACTGAAAGATCCATATAATTTATTAAATGACCCTCGTAGAAGTCCTTATACCGAAAGATCCATCTTATTCATTAAATGACCCTCGTAGAAGGCCATATAAAAGTTGAAGTACACAATTTGAAACTTAAGATTAATGAGGGTAAATTTGAATGTATTTTATGGTGTGCAGTGGATATCAGTTCGAAACAAGAAATCGTGGAGCAGAGTTCGAAATCCAGTAGAATTCGTTGCATTCACTTAGGCGCAAATACCCTTGGAAAAGATATGAATCCGTCTCTCCCATCCAGCCATGGGTTAAATAACAGGACAGATTGGGTTCTTTAGACTTGATTGGCCGATATCCACTGTACAACAAAGTACATCCGCTGTACCACAAAGTACAATTAGATTTTATTAAATTGTATATACACCATTATGCCTGTGTCACTTTAAATTATAATTTAGTGGATACCCATATCTGAGTAGAGACACCCCATTTAATTTTAAGCAACATATGAGTGCCAGCATCAAAAGAAGTTATCACACACCAAGTATATTCTCCTGCCTCCCATAAGCATGGACCAAGCGATTTTCCCGGAGAGTAATACACTACGCCTCCTCGGACTTACCCTGTCTTCAGACCTCAAATGGAACCACTATATTGAATCCATAGCAAAATCTACTGCTAAGAATGTTGGGTCACTATGTCGATCCAGGATGTTTTTTCCACCTGAATCCATCTTGCATATATACAAGTCAACCATCCGTCCGTGCATGGAGTACTGCTGCCATTTATGGTCAGGTGCTCCTGTCGTTCTCCTCAGTGTTCTTGACAGGCTCCAAAGGAGAGTCTGTAATGTGATAGATACTGATCTGGCGGCTCGACTGCAGCCACTTTCCCATCGTCGAAATGTGGCCTCTCTTTGTCTGTTCTATAAATACTTTCATGGCTTCTGTTCAGACGAACGTAAGTCACTGATGCCTCCTCAACAGGTGTTTACTCGTGCAACCAGACTGGCAACTGGGTCCCACCCATTCACAGTCAGGTTAGCCAAATGCAGACGACAATTCTACTCCTTCAGCTTCTTCTCTCGCACTTCCCGCCTGTGGAACTCGCTCCCGTATTCTTGCTTTCCTGACGGCTACAACCTCCAGAAATTTAAATGCAATGTCAATACTCATCTACTAACCACTGGACTCTAGCTCTCTCCCCTCCCCTGTATAACATTCCCTTTCTCTCCACCTATGTATCTGTCATCGCACCTGCTTTCTCAGCTTTCTATTGTTCCTTTCTAACTAGTTTGTACTCCTCACTCTTTTCTAATTAATCTTTTCACATTTATGTAGCCCCCTGCACATCAGTGGCGTTTCCGCTTTGTTCGGGGTGAAATGATTAAAAAAAAAATTTACATTCACACTCTAATCAGTATAAATAAACAATGTTGAGGTTTGTAACCGTAAATTGAACACAGCAATTAGGTCTAAACAAAAGGAAACTAGTGGGGCGCTAGTTTACCTTTCCATCACTTCCTTTAATCTCAAAGTGACAGATATACATTTTGCCCGCGATAGGAGTAATAGCACTTGCTCTGAAGATACCACCGAGGCGAGAAACTGGTCGTTATTATGCGGTGTTTAATCTTCAGTCCATGCACACAGAATCTGATATATATATATATATATATATATATATATATATATATATATATATATCCGCAGGTAGATCTGTTTCGCTGTATCACAGCTCATCAGTACGGTTAGACATCCGATTGCTTTTTACCCAGGATTATAACCCGACAGAAATGGCGTCAGTAGAAGGAGGCAGACTTTTAGCGTGTGATATACCATATATTCATACGCCAGTAGTGAGAGTGTTCTAGTTCATTACTGAAATGAACGATGCGTAGGTGCTAGAGTAGCTACTGTTTTTTTTTCAAAGTCTGCCATTCTCACACACACACACACACACACACACACACACACATATATATATATATATATATATATATATATATATATATAAGTTTTAGAAATCCCAAGAAATGTTATAAACAAATGGTTTTGTCTGTTTTTCAGTCAAACTGATGACGCCAAAGAGAACATAAGCTTTGTACGGCGAAATGCATCTTTGATTTTAAAAAAAAAATCTACATGTCTCATCATTTGCACTTTTGTTTTGGACACTCTCATACGTCACACAAACACACACAGTGGAAGCTGATAGGCAAGGCAATCACTCCTGATAGCTTAAGGGACAGATGTAATCTATGTTTAACAGAGAAAATTAAGATTTTGAAATTTCAATATAAGTGTACTTCTGAATAAACGTAGAGAAATCATTAATATGTGTCGTCACAGGAATAAATTTAAATTGCAATCATTATATCCTACTTCCGTTTATTCACAATAGAATTTTTTTTAAATTTGGAACTTGTTCCCTCCTACCTATCACTACTAACCCAGTGGTTAAGCCACATGCCTCCCACTACCATAAGAGAATTTACTACTAAGATTCTTCTAACTTGACCCTATAATAGCCAACATTCTCCCATCCCTTCCTTTAATAGCCTCTGCCTCCGGCATTAGAATTTTTCCTTATTCTTTGATTAAACGGGGTTGACAATGCCTGTCTTTAACTGACATGTTGAAAATAGCTATTTCCCTCTAAATTTTATCTGAATTTATATATATATATATATATATATATATATATATATATATATATATATATCGTGTTGAATACACCGGTTTCCGTCCGATCGCCGAAGTTAAGCAACATCGAGCCTGGTCAGTACTTAAATGGGTGACCATTTGGGAATACCAGGTGCTGTAAACGTAAAGACCAAGAATGGTCCATCGGTCCTCCAGGTTTGGGGGTTGGGTGCAGGACCAACAACCCTGCCCCGTAAAAAACAGTTTGTTACAGAAACAGCATCAAAATGTTGCTGCCCTATGCACCATCTGGGTGAGATCGATAAATGATGATGATGATGATATATATATATATATATATATATATATATATATATCCTGGCGTGTGTTTACATTGTATATAACACGCTAAAGTTCGCCTTCCTCTACCGAGCGGCCATAGCGCAGAAGTGCCGACTGATGTTAACTTGGTCGGGTTTCAATCCTGGCTAGAAGCAATCAGATGTATAACCGTACTGATGAGCTGCGAAACAGGACAGGACTGTCTGCGGATGACGATATATATATAAATTTAAAACAATTAACCTCATAGTCTCTAATAACTCTACAACCACACAACTAAATCCTCTACAGAAAACCAATGTAGTGTATCAGTTTACATGCCCGTTCAGAGATTGTATCTCTGGTACTAATAATAAACCCACTACATATATTGGTTTTACTACAACCACGCTCTCCCGTAGACGCACCTGTCACCTTTCTGATCAGAGTTCAATCAAACAACATTTCTTAGAAAAACATAGCCATGTATTTAATATCAGACAGATTTTAATCAAAAATATAATAATCTTCACTCAGGCACACTGTAAAAAGAAACTTCAGATATTGGAGGCCATCTACATTAAATCTAAACAACCCACACTTAATACAATCACGTTTATATCGGGTCATAACACATTACATAGCATTTAAATATATGGTTCTGTTGTCATTTCGAGTTCTCACGTGGTGTGACGTCATAGAATCGCAGTACAAATTTACAAATTTACAAATTTCCTGTTTTCGTTGCTTAGCAAAGTTTTATGTCAACACAAGATAAAATCGTATTTGATGGTGGATGTTTTTATGTTAACGTCCTTGTAACCTCTCTGAAGATGGCTCATGTGAGCCGAAAGCTTAGAACCAACTTCATAAAAAAATATCCAAATGTTGGAAAATTTTTGTCTTTATTTTCACCTGAAATTAAAGCCACAATACGATGTTTAGAACGGCTCATGATTAAAAAGTTTAAAATTAAATTCTTCAAGTCCCTTTTCCTCATTTCTAGAATTTTCAACTGATTATACGTACAAATGCCATTTTTGTTTTTATTTTACTTCGTTGTCTGCATGGCCATATTTTCAGCGTCTTTTTGTTTGCTTTTTTTCCCATCTGTGATTAGATCGCCTTGTATTCATTGCAACAGAGAGGACTTATATTACATAGCAGTTCATTCCTCTTGTCTTTGTTTCTAACAAAATTTTCCTTTTTCTTAATACTTTACCTAGCTTCTGAAATACATATTTCGCTGTTCCAATGAACCTTCAGATTTCAGTGCTACATTTTCCGTCCTCTGTTTTCGTACTTACTTGATTGTCCCGAATTTGTAGTTCCCCTCTTCTCGCTTAGAACAATAAATTCTGTCTTCTTCCAATTTGTGTTTAGTCCTTTCTTCTCGCTTTCTTTAACTACTTTCTCTTAGTATTAAAATGAAAGCTGTCCAAATTATAAATATTATTGACTGTTTTTAGCCTTATTGATATAATGCCATCAGTATGGGCAACGCTGTAAGAGTCGCACTCACTACTCAGTAGTAGCTGACAACCAAACTAGCTCATTAACCATTACCCCATGGCGAGATGATCCCTACCCAAATTATTGAACTTCAGTTTTCCTAGGAAGGGTTTGATGTCATAAAATCTTCCATGTTAAACTTTAATCCATGTTACATTTTGCTGAGTCTCGTGCAACCAACGAAACAAAATCCGGTTCCCATTGTTTTCCGTATGATCACCAAAGTTAAGCAACGTCGAGCCTGGTCAGTATTAATACCAGATGCAGTAAGCTTAGATGTACATATGGGATAATGAGCTTACGGCCACATAACATTGAAACGTCAGTTCCCGTACGATCACCAAAGTTAAGCAACGTCGAACCTGGTCAGTACGAACATGCAAATCGAAGATACCAAAATAAAACTAGTAAAAAAATTTAAAAAACTGTGAATTGTTTTAGCAGCGGACGTAAAAATCCGAAGGCACATTGGGATACCGAAAGATAACTTACAAAAGCTAAGTAAAGTATTAAGAAACAAAGAAAAGAGGACTGAAATGTTACGTAATATCAGTTTTCCCGTAAATGCTGGACAATCTCCTCACAGATAAAAAAAAGAGATTGAACCAATAAAAATGTAGTTCTACAGGAGGATGCTGAGGATACCATAGACAATGTGAGCAACAACGAAGTTTTAGAGAAAATGCAAACAAAAAGTAAATTTCTAGGTAGAGACAGCTGAAATTTCTACAGTAAATGATCAAGAAAAAAGGATCGGAAAATTTAACACTCACAGGACAGATTAAAGGCAAAAAGGATAGAGGAAAATAACGCATGACCTACATAGTAAGCTTCAGTATATGGATGGCGGAACAAGAAGAAACAACAAAAATACAAAACTTATTGAGAACTATAAAGAACAGGAAGGTGTGGAGAGCTATGATCGCCTACGAAGAGATAGAGCACATAAACGATCATGTATTTTGTAATGCTAAAATAATCTTTTAACAGTATAAAATATAACATGACGATGTGGAGCTGTTCAAATTCACATTCAAGAAAGAAAAACGTGTCAGTTCTCTTGTGCTACAAAAGAGAAGTTCTTTCTGCTTTGAAAAAAAAATCTGAAAGGCAATGACCGTTATTGGTTATCAGGAATGACATAAAATCAAGTGAGGTTTTCTTCAAAGTAATTCTTTAAATATCATTCAAGAACTTGAGGTTTATGGAAGGATTAGCAGTTTAGCCCGGTTTCACTCGGGTAGTTTAAGGAATAATAAGAATAAAAAACATATGGTGAATTTACATAGCAAATACTTACACAACGTCCACCCTCGTCACTTTTGTAGATATACATTAGCCCGGTTTCACTTGGATAGTTTAAGGAATAATAAGAATAAAAAACATATGATGAATTTACATAACAAATACTTACACAACGTCCACCCTCGTCACTTTTATAGATATTGATAACAATGTAGAATGTCTCTATTGGATTGGGGGGGGGGCAACATATATAGATATAGATAATATAAAGTGGGGTGATCGATTCTATATTATAACCAATACATAAACTGATCCCTGACTTTATGGGGTAATAATATATATTTTTCCTCCCTTTTCTGAGAAATTTCAATGCGTCGTTAGTGTTCTAAAATTTTGATCTACATATGAGCGCAACTTCCGTCGAGCTAGACCGCAAAATGCAGACATTAAGTCGAATCTATCAAACAAACAAATACTTACACAACGTCCACCCTCGTCACTTTTATAGATATAGATATGATTTATAAATTCTTTATATAAAAACAAAGGTGGTAAAATGAATGACAAAATATACATATCCTTTGTAAGGCGTGTTTCGGTTCTGGGACTTTTGGTTCGGACCAAAGTGTAGTCTCTGCCCTTCGGTTGATATACTACATTTCATTTTTCACTGGTCTCTGTCTTCTTTATAAGGCGTGTTTCGGTTCTCGGACTTTTGGTTTGGACCAAAGTGTAGTCTCTGCCCTTCGGTTGATATACTACATTTCATTTTTCACTGGTCTCTGTCTTCTTTGTAAGGCGTGTTTCGGTTCTCGGACTTTTGGTTCGGACCAAAGTGTAGTCTCTGCCCTTCGGTTGATATACTACATTTCATTTTTCACTGGTCTCTGTCTTCGGACAGAAATCAACTAAATCATGTCTGTCTGCGGGCCTAGCGCATATTATTGAGAGTTACGTGGCTTCGGGAAACAGCTGCCCGCGTCAGTACCTCCATCATTGCACGAAAGAAGGGGTAATCGGTAGTAACCGAGAGTTGTGGGGGCTGGGCTATTTTGAAACCTGACCCGGGTGAATGCACTTCGGCTCTCGTTAATCTGTCCTTGTCTCGCATGTTGCCAGCGTGGGTTGGTAAGAAAATACCAACCAATGTAACGCGTGTCGCTATTTCAAAAGGACTTCTTCAGGCTAAATACTCTTTTTTATTGATGGAATAATACATGTGGAGGGAGAGGGAATGAAAATATAAACAACTGTCGATTATGATTAAATACTGAGAGAAAAACGCTAATTTTAATTTTCTTGCAATAGAGCCACTAAGACAAAATTTTCTTAGCAAGGCAATAGAGCCACTAAGACACAAGGGGTTACTGAGTGTGAAAGAATAAGAAAAAAAGGGAAGCATTATTTAGGAATGAGAAAAATAGAAGAGTAGTCATGAAGACAGCAGATAATAATTGATGTTGCATTTACAGTTTTGAAAATCAAAGTTGTTTATGAGACATGAAGCCGGAAAAGTATGCCACAGAGAAGTGAGATAGATTAAACGGTTAAGGTAGTACTTACGGTTATATCTCGCCAATTCAATTGTAAATTGACGAGACCTAGCTGCCAATCTAGTACTGCGCTTAAAGTCATAAAGTCTAAGTACCAGAAAGTTTATCAGAACAATTACCATGAAAGTATTTATAGAACAGGTACAGGGAAGATACGTTACGGCGGTGAGAAAGTGACTGAAGCCGAGACGACAGGTCAGGACCAGTAACATTGCAGATACTTCTTTGGAGTTTATCAAGAATCTCTAAATATACAGCAGGGTCACAGGACCGTTAGTGGCAGTAATATTCGAAGAGTGAGCGAATGGTAGACTCACATATATATATATATATAAGACTTGCCCGTGCAACTCAGAACATTTTAATTTCTTAAAATATAAAAATATAATCTATCTATATACAAAAAAGGCAATCTGTGAATCTGTGTGTGACTGTTCCCTGTGCACGCCTACATTTTTTAATATTTCTTTTATTTCAAAATTACAGGGAAAAATATTCACATTTTTTTGTTAACCAAATGAATTTTTAAAAAGCTGGATTAAAAATTAATTATAAAGAATAAAATAAATAATTAATAAAAAATATATTAGTCGCGTTTGACACGTGTGATTTGATTTCTGTGACGTAATTCAGCAACCATCTTAAATTTTAGATGTTTTACGGAGCAAATGTAAACAATCGGCTCCATTGGCCAAAAAGTTCGAAAGGGAAAATTGCTGAACTTGAACTCAAAAAGTATGTGTCGACCTGGCTTCCCTGTAGATATGTGTCCCTAGAAAGATTGAATGGCGTAGCTTAAAAAATGTAGGCGTGCATAGGGAACAGTCACACACAGACTCACAGATTGCCTTTTAAATATATAGATAAATACCGGAAAGGAAATTGTCTAATACAACACGGTGAGCCGTCATTCTTAGCAGCTGGCCTAGCAATGGATTCAATATAGTCTTTCCATTCGTAGATCATTGCTGTTTGAAATCAGCCTTTCTATTCCCCACCCCCTATCTGGGTACTGGACATCCCACTCCTTCTACTCTCTCTCTCACTATCTCTCTCTCTCTCTCTCTCTCTCTCTCTCTCTCTCTCTCTCTGCCACTTTCAACACACGGGGCTTATTAACTAGCAAGAACACGCCGAAATTATCCTGAAGAAAAAAATGAAAATTCAAAAATATATAGAAATTTCAACTTTTTCAATATGCTATCTGCAAGTGGCAAGTTCAGATTTTCTATTCATTTATTCTACCGTATCTGTTTTTCTCTTTTACTAAAATATACTAAATTGTTCGGTTGTCTAAAAGCCGTTTCGACTTTAACTAAGTTAAAACTTAGTAAATTTCTTTTTTAATTGGAGTAGATAGATCTATCTATCGCCCGGTTCACACTCCATCCACGTCTATTGAACAGGTTAAGAGGCTCATACCTTGTTCCCTGTTTAGGATGTGGTTTCCGGTTTTCTCTTTTCCAATCTTCTCACTTTGTTCTTTTTTTTTTCAATTGGAGTAGATAGATCTATTGCCCGGTTCACACTCCACCCACGTCTATTGAACAGGTTAAGAGGCTCATCCCTTGTTTCCTGTTTAGGATGTGGTTTCCCGCTTTTTCTTTTCCAATCTTTTTAATATTACGTAGCCCCCTGCACATCAGTGGCGTTACCGCCTTGTTCGGTGTGATACGATTAAAAACAAACAAAAAAAACTTCATGTCAGCCCAGAATATTTATACGAGAAGGTGCGACAAGATACTCCTTTGGAGGCTAGCAACAGCTATGCTGATGGGAGGCATAAAACGGTCTCTCCGATGATCAAAAGAGGTGGGTTACTTCGGAGGCGTTAAAATTACTAAGCCATTCATCGCCGAAGTTAACAACAGACTGTAGGTCATTTTTGAGATCAGTCGCTAATTTGGCCTTATCAAACTGATCAGACTAAATTAAAGTTTATAATAACTCGAGTTCAAACCTAATATATATGATTTCTGCTTCTCAAGAACGTGAACGCCATTATGTTGACTTCGCAAGGTCGGAGTAAAACATTACCCATTTTAAATATTTAGTGAATTAGCTTTGACCCCTCTAGTCCCTGACATTTACACACACACACACACACACACACTATATATATATATATATATATATATATATATATATATATATGCAAGCGGCATGTTCTGAGGTACCTTAACAATGGTGAACTATTGAACCGGAGGGCTGAACTAACAGTGTTATGTAAACATCGAAAATATTTTTCGTTAAAATTTAATTAATCAAAAGCTATCAGTTATAACTCGTGCTCTATTATAAAATTCAACTTACAGTTAAAATTATTTATCTATTTGAAGTATTATGTAGCCCCACTAGATACCTTACTCAGACATAATAATCTTCTGCAAAATTTAACTAATATCCATGTTTCATCCATAAAATAAGAAAATGAATATTATACTAATAAAATAAAATAAACCCATACAATACTAAAAGGTCACTCTATTTCATCCACTCATAGATAGCAGTCAAATAAAAATTGTCTGCCCATTTAAAAAATCTAAGGTCCCACTATGCGAATTACCCAGACAAAACTAAAAAGTGACCTGTCCAGAATTAGCTACCTCGTTTCCCTCTCCTAGCCCAAATCTGTATCTCTATGGTTACAAACTGCGACAGAATCCTGATGAATAGAGCGAGAAGCAGAATCAGGCCAGAGATAGGGCAGGAACAGTGCGGGTTCGTCAAGGACACTGGAACAAGGAACGCCATATTCATGATTAGGATGCTCTCTGAAAGGGCATTACAAATGAAGAAAGACTTGTACCTATGCTTCATTGATTACGCGAAAGCATTCGACAAACTACGACACAAAGAATTGATGGAAATGCTAGGCAATCTCGACATTTTCGGCAAAGACATAAGAATAATCAAGAATCTCTACTGGCAGCAAACGGCCTGCATACGGACAGGTAACGACCCCAGTAGATACACAAAGGTAGAAAAAGGCGTAAGACAAGGATGTGTCTTTTCACCGGATTTGTTCAACCTATACAGCGAGAATATTTTGAGGACCCTAGATGACACACCAGGATTTGTTATTGGAGGCCACAACCTGAACAACATAAGATATGCGGACGATACAGTACTGATTGCAGATACGGAAAGGAAACTTGCAAGTAGCAGTGGAGAGTGACAAGAAGGGACTACAAATAAACTTTAAGAAAACTGAGTGCATGGTCATCAGCAAAAGATACAACCCAAAATGCCAAATACAGGTGGGGGATAACAGAATCAAACAAGTACAAGAATTTAAGTACCTAGGAAGTGTTCTAACAGGAGATGGAAAGTGCGACACGGAGATCCGAAGGCGAATTGGCATGGCAAAGGACGCGTTCCAGAAGATGAGCAAAATACTAACACACAGGAAAATCTCAATAGAAACGAAGAAAAGAGTGCTAGACTGCTACGTGATGTCAGTTCTTCAATACGGCTGTGAATGCTGGACAATATCATCGAAAATGAGGACAAAACTGGAAGCGGCCGAAATGTGGTTCTACAGAAGGATGCTACGGATATCGTGGACTGAGCATACAAGCAACGACGAAGTGTTAGAAAGAATGGCAACAAAAAGGAAATTGATGCTGAGCATCAGGAAGAGACAACTGAAGTTCCTGGGACATGCAATGAGGAAGGAGAGCCTGGAGAACCTGATACTGACTGGACAGATAGAAGGAAGGAGAGACAGAGGAAGGCAGCGGATAACATATTTGCAGGGTCTGATCAGGTGGATGACGGAACGGGGGTTGCCAGGAGCAACAGGAGCAAACATACTAAGAGCTACAAGGGATAGGGAGACGTGGAGATCCATGATCGCCTACGTCCTGAAGGGACAGGGCACATAGAAGAAGAAGAAGGTCCCACTATGCGAATTACCCAGACAAAACTAAAAAGTGACCTGTCCAGAATTAGCTACCTCGTTTCCCTCTCCTAGCCCAAATCTGTATCTCTATGGTTACAAACTGCCGACAGACTAGCTTAGACATACTAAATTCCCATCCCCAACATCGCCTACATATCACATTCCCAAAAATAAATCGTTTCTACCATTTATTTTCAATTCCACAAATCACCCAAAAAGGAGGGGTTGTGCTCCGAAACATTGAACATTTTTGTGTAGTGATACTATAAATCATTGTAACAACTATTACAGCTCTACTCTGTATCTCTCCTATGATTTTTCCTTTCCCCCTCTCTCCTGTGACTTTTTCTTTCTCTCCCTCTCTCCTATAACTTTTCCCCTATCTCCCTTTTTTTCTTTTTCTTCCCATTTCCCGTTTTTTCCCCACTTCCGTTCCTGTGAGACTCTTATTTTTTTAATTCTTTACATATATGTACATGATTTTTTTCGAGGTGAATCTATTTTGCTATCTCCATTTGTCTTCACTCTCTCTCTCTTCCCTACCCCAAGAAACAGCGTTTGGATATCTGTCTTCTAACATAAACACCCCTCTCTTTTTTTTTTCACTTCTCCTCCCATTTTTCTTTTTTTCTTTTTTCTTCTTTTTAAGTGTACTTCTGGTGTATGAAAAACTTTTTGAATTTTTCATCATAAAAGATTGCTGCCGATGCGAATATACTTCGTAGAAATGATCATACGACACACGTAAATTTCGAAGTTTTATCTTATATATATGTGGGGGGTGCGATGGTTAAACTGTCGCCTAAATAAAAAAATAAAAATAATGTTGACATCTCATTTTAACAGATATATTTCAATAAAATCGCCATTAGCTTTATTTGCAGTCTCCAGACAACTTCAGAGTCTACGGCTATATTGTGTTGAATACACCGGTTCCCGTCCAATCACCGAAGCTAAGCAACATCGTGCCTGATCAGTACTTAAATGGGTGACCATTTGAGAATATCAGGTGCTGTAAACGAAAGGACCAAGAATGATCCACCGGTCTTCCAGATTTGGGGGTTGGGTGCAGGGCTAACAACCCTGCCCCGTAAAAAACAGTTTGTTACAGAAACAGTAACAAAAAGTTGCTGCCCTATGCACCATCTCGGTGTAATGGATAAATGATGATGAGACGACTTCAGAATCCCCTGCATCTCTTTTGGATAGTCTCCTTGTTTAAGTTGCTGAATGATGGCATAATCCGTGATTTAGTTCATCTTTGATGTAAGGAGATTTGTTGGTCTCTCGCGACCCACACATAATAATCAAGAAAGTTGCAGTCTGGTTCTGTTAGGTGACCAGATGTAAGGGGGGGTGATGCCGCAGAAATTGTTTGGCAGCCATGACTGGATGGATTCTCCTGCTTGTTTGGCATGTTGTAGAGTCCTATTGCCAGATATAGGGTTATCCAGCAGCTACCCTCTTGACCCAGGGAAGCACTACCTCATCAAGGCATTTGATGTAGGACATCGTGTTGAGTCTGGGGCCTTCAACAACAAATTCTTGAGTTCTTTGCTTATCAGAAGAATCAGAGAATGTTTTCCGACTGTCCAGTCGTACCTTCGTAATCACTATTAGACTCATCCAGCTCTTTCGAAATCCTCTGAAATGTTTGTATTCGTGCTTCCGTATGCAAATCAGTACGTTATGCCGTTTGCAAATTTCTATTTTGCCCAAATGGCACTACTATACTGATCAATAAAAGAAATGAATGCGCATGCGCAAAATTAAAAATATAAAATGGCGACAACTTACCCATTGCACCCTATATATATATATATGGATATATATTGTGTGTATTTTGGCAGCATTTTTTCATTAATACAGGCTTCATTGAATAATATAGACAAGTTCTGTCTATTTTGTGGAAGATCCTTTCGTCTAATCTGATCAGCCTGATAGTGCCATCGTTGAAAGACGACAAAAAATCGCAGTAATTATTGATTTTTTTATCGGGTCTGAGCTTTCGGCTTACATAAGCCATTATCAAAGAATGAACATTTAATATACAGTGAATATAGAACATTTAAATTATTAACAGAATGGAATTAAACAGAGAAAATTAAACCAAATAGACAAGTCCATTTTTAGCCTGGCGGATGGCCGCAGATGGTGACGAAATGGTGGCGGTGTCGCTCCCGGCCATATGAGGGCACAGTGGCATGAGGGGATCGGTCTGCGAACCGCAACTACCATGGGCAGAGGGGGCAAGCGTAGTAACTATGACCTCTCCCGTCGATTATAGGCATTGGATTATGTTGGTAGAGATGTCGAAATTTATTTTATTTAAGCCAGGTTTAAGCTGTTTGATGTAGATAGCTTCTAGAATTTTAAGTTTCCGTTTATTATTTTCTTGTCTAAGTATACATGTATTTTCAACAAGCGTTTTTCTAAGAAGTGTGCATTGATAGTCGTGGTGTTTTAAATGTCGGAATATGTTTGAATTGTCATTTAAGTGTAGTGTAAGCAGCCGTGAATATATATATATATATATATATATATATATATATATATATATATATATATATATTCAGTCAAGTTCCATACGTGATACACGCTTGGGCGATCATGTCTCGAAAGAGACATGACTGACTGGGCAGAAGATTTTCCCGCAGTAGGTTGCCATTGCTTTCTGCGGTAGACTGGTTGCCGACCAAGGCTATAGAACCCAATCTGTCCTGTTATTTAACCCATAACTGGAGGGAAGAAGCGGATTAATACCTTTCCCAAGGGTATTTGCGCGTAAGTGAAGACAATGAATTCAGCTGAAATTCGAACTCGGTTCCCCGAATTCTCGTTCCGAGCCGATATGCAATGCACCACAACGTACATCCGGTTATATATATATATATATATATATATATATATATATATATATATATATATATATATATATATATATATATATATATATATATATACTTCAATCCAAAGGAAAAAATATATATATATATATAACCGGATGTTTCTGAAGTTTCTAGTCATCATAAGATTAGACCAGTGCACATTTGTATTAAAAAGTGTACAATACAATTATGTTGTAGAACGTTTGAATATTTTCCATTTGTAAACTTTTGAAAATTTTCCATTTGTAAACGAGTTATTTCGAGACCTAAGTGTCTGCTATTGAAAATCGACTGAAGACACCACTCCTGGTAGAAACCTAAGCTTCATAATTACTCGTTTACAAATGGAATATATATAAAAGACTGAACAGGCAATTAATCCTCAAGTTCCAAACCTTTCACCTTGCCTCCTTTTCTGTCATGATTATGAAAAGGACAAACCAAGAATTAATCAGAAGGGAAACAGGATTTGGCATTGTTCTAACCATTTTGCAGACTTGCTTTTCTCTTTGAGTTGTTCCGGAAAGCCAATGCAATCAGAAAAAAAACATCGGGTTTTGATTCTACTCTCGCCCATCATTTTCCTTGTTTTCCATTTTTTTTTTTCATCCAGCATCATTCCTCTTCTCGTTCATATTGCAACTTAATTGCAGCATCCACTGGGATGTTCTTTTAGGATAGCTCAGAAGTTAGATTAGTGAACAGAGGTCTAAAAGAGTCGTGGTTCGAAAAATTCATAGCCTTAGTTGAACCAATGAAAGCAAAATGTATCAAACCTCAAATTTCTGCCAAACCCTTTGAACTATATTTTCACTGAGGTATGTTTGAAGATATGAACAAAGAAAAATTAAAACTTCATATGAAATACGGTCTTCATAACAGTGACCAAAATTTTCACAAAAATAAGAAAACCATCTTACAAATTCCCTGTATTCATAGTGGGAAAATATTATTTAAATGGTATTTTATTTTAGAACAAGAAATCAACTAGTCACGTTCGTTATATTCAATTGACGTACACATATTTTCGGCCGTCGCAAGTTATTAGAAAGAAATGGGTGTGGTCAGTGTGGTAGATAAGATTTTGATTGGCTGCATCCAGGCATTTTTTAGAAACACTAGAATTCAAATCGAAACTTATAAATGGAACTTTGTCTGTGTCTGTGTGTCCATTACCTATAGACTCCAAAACGACTGAACCGATTTTCTTGAAAATTTACACAGTTGTACTATAAGCGTCTGCGAGTGTTCTTAGCTAGATTTTGTGTCGAGGTACTCTCGATAAATATCGAAAATCGATAATCAAAAAAATCGGGTTATAGAAGGAGTGGTCCGATTTTAATCAAATTTGATACACTCATAGACAAAGACATAAGAAACGATATTCAGAAGTTTCAAGGTTGCAGTTCTTACAATAGTGCAGAAAATTGATAATATATATATAAGGCAAGATGTTTGTGTGTGTGTCTGTTTATCTGCCTGTATGTCTATTTTTTTCAGCCCTTTTATTTTAGTTTTTGCTTCGGGTTTGGCTCTAAGTAGGTATAATTGTAGTTCTTAGTCTCAGTCATGATACCATTTACTCGGAGGACTTATTTAGCCTTCAAAATTCAGTTTACGACGAAAAATAAAACCTATTTGATATCGATACCAGGAAATCAAAATTTGACTTACATCCATTCATTTTTCTTTCAGTCTACGGTTTCGCTTTAACTGGAAAAAACTATTGCTTTTTAGTCTTTCTTGCCAACGTCCAGGACCATGGATTAGTTTTAATGCTTTTATTACACCCGAGCAACGCCGGGCTATACTGCTAGTTTAATTATAAAAAAAGAAATGAGAACTGAACTTTTACGTTATACCAGTCTCCCTACGTACACATATTTTCGGCCGTCGTATTATTATTCGAAATGATCTACTTCCATGCAACTAACATATATATATATATATATATATATATATATATATGTTATTCGAAATGATCTATTTCCATGCAACTAACATATATATATATATATATATATATATATGTTAGTTGCATGGAAGTAGATCATTTCGAATAATAATTTCTCAAATATTTTAAAAGTAGAGTAAATATTCTATGCAAACTTTCAAATAAAGACTTCTGAAATAAGATATCTGAAAAATGAATATCAAATATTTTCCTCAGTTTATTTTCCCTTTTTTCTATTGGTCTTTCTCTTGGCTTTTCTTTTCATTATTTTGGCAGGCTTTGGTTTGGTTTTACGATATATATATATATATTCATAGTCATCCGCAGACTAATCTGTTTCACTGTATCACAGCTCATCAGTACGGTTAGACTCCGATTGCTTTTTAACCAGGGATTGAAACCCGACCAAATTGGCGTCAGTCGGCGATTCTCCCTCTGAGCTATGGGCACTCGGTAGAAGGAGGCAGACTTTTTAGCGTGTAAGTTATCATTATACGCACGCCCAATAGCTGAGAATGTTCTGATTCATTGCTGAATGAACGATGCGTAGATGCTAGAGTAGCTACTGTTTTTCAAAGTCTACCATTCTTCCAGAGTGCTCAATCAGGGTGTGAGAGCGTAAATAGTCATCCGCAGACAGATCTGTTTCGCTGTATCACAGCTCATCAGTATATATATATATATATATATATATATATATATATACGTATGTGTGTGTGTAAGTGTGTCATTTAGCTGACGCGTGTTATTTCCGTCATGCCTTACATTCTATCTCGATATCGAGTTCTTTATGACAAAAATCTAAAATCCCTTTTTGCCTAAAATCCCTTTCTACCAATAAAACAGCAATTTTAGCACCAATCATTATTCCCTTCTAACAGTATATATATATATATATATATATATATATATATATATATGTATAATACATAGCATCACTGGCAGTGGTTTAAAAAGCGCTTCGCACCGCATTCGAACAACGGTACAGAAAGCGTCAAGTTGGATTTGGTCGAGATCAAAACAACAAGCAAAAAAAGTTCGCGTAACATCACGCTGTAATATGCGTAAGTGAGATATTTGTGTGATCATCTGTAACGTTTTTTCTTCCTTCACGAGCGCGTTAATAACGGCAGACGCGTTCAGGAAATTTCATTGCCGATACAAACTGCGAAAAGGAACGATAGTTTTATTTACTTCTTTATGAGAATATACACGAGGGACAATCAACAAGCTTATCTGTGTTTTATAGATTATGCAAAAGCTGTCGGAACTCCCAGGTCACCCTTGACGTATGTGGCAATGGTATTAGAATAACACGAGTATGTGTGTTTTATTACAGTTAATATAAACTCGGAACGACAAATCGGGGTGCCGAGTTCGAATTCCAGTTGAATTCTTTGCAGTCACTTACGCACAAATACCCTTGGGAAAGGTATTAATCGGTCTCTTCCTCCAGTTATGGGTTAAACAATGGGAGAGATTGGGTTCTATAGCCTTGGCTGACAACCAGTCTACCACAGAAAATAATGGCAACCCACTGCAGGATAATCTTCCGTGCAGTCAGTCATGCCTCTGTCGAGACATGATCGACCAAAGCGTCTATCACGTATGGCACTTAACTGACTGACTGAAAATAATAGTTGGAAACAATTAAAACTTCTATTGAGCATAAAGTGGGGGATCGGTTTTCTATTGTTATAAAGTAATAAACTGATCCCATACTAATCATACTTAATATAATAATGTGATATAATCTATAACTTCTTCCAGCTATGAGTTAAATGGCAGGACAGATAGGGTTCTATAGCCTTGGCTGGCAACCAGTCTACCACAGAAAGCAATGGCAACCTACTGCGGCATAATCTTCTGCCCAGTCAGTCATATCTCTTTTAAGACATGATTGCCCATAGCGTGTATCAAGTATGGCACTTAATTGACTGACTGAAATATGAAACAGGAAATTTCACCAGAACAATTAACATAAAATTTTTTATAGAAAAGACACCAGGAAGCAAAATGCAAAGTCAATACTCATCTACTAACCACTGGACTCTAGCTCTCTCCCCACCCCTGTATAACCTTCCCCTTCTCTCCACCTATGTATCTGGCATCGCACCTGCTTTCTATTGTTCCTTTCTAACTAGTTTGTACTCCTCACTCTTTTCTAATTAATCTTTTTAGATTTATGTAACCCCCTGCACATCAGTGGCGTTTCCGCCTTGCTCGGGGTGAAATGATTAAAAAAAAAAAAAAAAAGAAAAAAAAAACTACATCAAGATCCCAGGTCAGATTTTTATTTGTATTTTATCAAGAATTTCTAAATACATTGCAGAAGGGCCAGACCAGACGGGACAGAAGTATTTAATGTATAGACGAATGGTAAATTTATAAATAAGTAAGATAGATTCTGCCAAGAAGATCGCCCGGTTCACACCCAACCACGTTTATTGAACAGGTGAAGAGGCTCATCCCTTGTTCCCTGTTTAGGATGTGGTTTCCGGCTTTCTCTTTTCCAATCTTTTCACTCTTACGTAGCCCCCCCCCCTGCGCATCAAGAGCGTTACCGCCTTGCTCGGGGTGATATGATTAAAAAAAAAAAGAAATGTTTAGTACGACATATTGAATTACATTTCTTAGCTGAAAATCTAGCAAGAAAGATTGAATCAGATCAAAAATTCTACCAGAAATACTATAACTTTTACACTTGTGAAGAAGACCAGCATACCAAATCCTGTCAAATGACTTCGAATTATTCAAAGCAACAACCCGAGCCTCACTCTGCTTATCTGAAGACGCTTTCAGCAATAAACGTTAAAACATCAGCAGTTGACCTAAAGATCAGAAAGAGATATTGCTTGTCGGAAAGAAGACCATGTGATGCGAGATGCATGACATTATTAGAGTCGATTAGGGCTTCTAGTACTTTTCCAAGATGTAGATCATATATGATGGTTCGCCAGAGTTTTTAAAGACTGTTTTGGTGCAGTGGTTATCGACTCGGAACGACAAATCGAGGAGCCGAGTTGGAATTCCAGTTGAATTCCTTGCATTCACTTACGCACAAATGCCTTTGGGAAATGTATTAATCCGTCTCTTCCCTCCAGTTATGGGTTTAATAACAGGACAGATTGGGTCCTATAGCCTTGGTTGTCGTTATAAACCTGGTAGTCAGTTAGTTAAGGGCCGTACGTGGCACACACTTGGACGATCATGTTTCTTTCGACTGGGTAGAAAATTTTCCCGCAGTAGGTTGCCATTACTTTCTGCGGTAGATTGGTTGCCAGCCAATGCTATAGAACCCAATCTGTCCTGTTATCAAACCCATAACTGAAGGATAAAGAAAGTTTGTATTACATTATTATATTAAGTATAATTAGTGGGGGATCAGTTTATTACTTTATAACAATAGAAAACCGATCCCCCACTTTATACCCAGTAGCAGTTTTAATTATGTTTCCAACTATTATATTCAGTCAGTCAGTTAAGTCCCATACGTGATACAAGCTTTGGGCGATCATGTCCCGAAAGAGACATGACTGACTGGGCAGAAGATTACCCCGTAGTAGGTTGCCATTACTTTCTGCGGTAGACTGGTTGCCGACCAAGGCTATAAAACCCAATCTGTCCTGTTATTTAACCCATAGCTGGAAGAAGTAGAGATGGAATAATACATTCCTCAAGGGTATTTGTGCGTAAGGGAATTAAACGAACTTAATTGGAATTCGAACTCGGCTCTCCCATTCCTCATTCCAAATCAATATTCATTACAGTTATGGATTAAATAATAGGACAGATTGGGTTCTATAGCCTTGGCTGACAATTAGTCTACCGCAGGAAGCAATGGCAACCTAATAAACTGATCCCCCATTAATGATACTTAATATAATAATGTAATATAATCTATGTCTTCTCCCTCCAGTTATGAGTTAAATGGTAGGACAGATTGGGTTCTATAGCCTTGGCTGGCAACCAGTCTACCGCAGAAAGTAATGGCAACCTACTGCGGGATAATCTTCTGCCCAGTCAGTCAGGTCTCTTTCGAGATATGATCGCCCAAGCCGTGTTTCACATATGGCACTTAACTGACTGACTGTATGTAATAGAAATATAATTAAAACTTCTACTGGGTATAAAGTGGGGGATCAGTCTTATATTGTTATTACGTAATAAACTGATCCCCCACTAATTACTACATAATAATATAATACAGCTCTTCCCCTTCTAGCTATGAGTCAAATAACAGGACAGATTGGGTTCTATAGCCTTGGTCGGCAACCAGTCTACCGCAGAAAGCAATGGCAACCTACTGCGGGATAATCTTCTGCCCAGTCAGTCATGTCTCTTTCGAGACATGATCGTCCAAAGCGTGTATCACGTATAGTACTTAACTGACTGACTGACTACCGAATAGGATTTCTAACAAGGAAATTATAATCTTTTAAATATTTTAATTTTTAACATTTAATTAGGCATAATATCGGAAAAAAAGATCAGTTACTCGGTTGAAGGCAACATTTCTAAAGTGTCAAGTGAAGATCGAACCCTAATCGATATCTGTTAAGAGAAGTGATGACAACAGCACTTCAAGCCAAGAGCGAAAAATATATGCAGAAATCTCAGGTACACGGAGAAAAAATATTCTTGGGCACGTTAAATCCGGTAAGCCGCCTTGACCCAAGAGAAATGACGAGCGATTTAAATATTCAAGAAATGAAACTGACGTGTCGATGAGTCGAACAAAACTCAATAATAGAAGCGTTTAACTCTTAAGCAAACACAGGCGGGTATTGTCTTGGAAGTGGAAGAATTAGATATCTGACCAAATTATCCAAAACTGAGAACATCTACCCAAGCGTATAAACAACGTCACGCACATCATTAGAAACATGTTTCAAATTTGAACTAATCTCGTCTCGTTTATACTATGTCTCGGCTTCTTGATCCGTGCATCAATTAGGATCAGTAGATCCTCTGTCTCAATGTATTTGCTAAAATAAAATAAAAATATTTTTTTAATATAAACGCACGACTCGAAGGTCAGTGGGGATGAAGGAAAACTGAAGTGTTGTTCTCAAACATTATTGCAATTCAGATCTGTTTTTCTTGTTTTTTGAAAGCGAACGAATAACTTGTTCTAAAGCTGTTAGACTAATTGCCGACGGTAGCTTGTGGAAGATAAATAATGAACCAAAGAAGGTTTTGCTTCGGCTGGTTGGTGGGGGCAATAAGTTTTTGATTATAACTATTAAGAAAAAATGCATGCCAAGTGGAAATAGTTTCATTGTGATGCATTTCGTCTTTTAGTACTCCATCGAGTTAAATAAATCTCTAGTCTTATATGTATGCACATATGTGTTCACATGTTACATCGTAAACGATATATAACACACCAAGCTGTTTAGGATCATATACCTTGAACCTCTTCCGAGCGCAGTTATCCATTGACCTATCTTGACCAGTCAGTTAAGTGCTATACGTAATACACGCTTGGACGATCGTGTCTCCAAAGAGACATGACTAACTGGGCAGAAAATTTTCCTACAGCAGGTTGGCATTACTTTCTGCGGTAGACTGGTTGCCAACCAAGGCTAAAGAACCCAATCTATTCTGCTATTTAATCCATATCTGGAAGGAAGATACGGATTAATACCTTTCCCGAGATTATTTGTGCTTAAGTGAATGCAACTAATTAAACTGGAATTCGAACTCGGCTCTCCGAATTCTCGTTCCGAACCGATATTCACTGCACTACTACTGTATCAAATTTAATTAAAATCACGTAAGGTGCTCTTTAGCTAGGGCCGTTTTTGTCTGTTTTTACTGCATTTTTAATACGAAATTCTGTATTTGTTTTTATACACATTCTTATATCAATATTTGTATATAAACAAACACTTGTATACTATATTCCAAATTTTACATGGGAAAATAGCAATCATACATGATAACAACAGTATTAAATAAACTCTAATATACATAACGCAGTCTATATTTATACAATTCACTCTTACTCAATTATATATATATATATATATATATTAATGCAGTTTTCATTGAATAATATAGACAAGTTCTGTCTATTAAATTTGTGTAGGATCCGTTCATACCGTCTGATATACTTGATGGTGATATCGTTGAAAGACAACAAAAAATCACAATAATTGTTGATTTTTTTTTATCGGGATCTAAGCTTTCGGCTCACATAAGCCATTATCAAAGAGTAAATATTAACACACAGTAAACATAGAACATTTAAGCTATTAACAATAAAGAGAATTAAATTGAAAATATAAGTCCATCCCTACCGTGGCGGATGGCCGAAGACAGTGACAAAATAGTGGCGTTGTGGTCCCTGATCTGATTACAGGCATTTGAGTACGTTATTGGAAATATCAAAATTGATTGTATTCAAACCAGGTTTAAATTGAGCTCCAGGACCATGGATTAGTTTTAAAGCTTTCATTACACACGAGCAACGCCGGGCTATACTGCTAGTATACAAAAAAGATTGGTAATTGAAAGCTGAATGAGTGAGTTTTGTTTAACGGCATATGGGTTATTTAATGCCGAACAATGGAGTTTTAAAGTATTTTTTCATGTTCGATTATAGTGAGAAGGATAATTTAGTCAGATTTTGAAGAAGAATTTATTTTTTTATGTTAGAAAACTGAAGATGTCTTCTAGTTTTGTATTTAAAAATGTATTAGGACAATAACCTTTTTTCTTCAACAATGTCGTATGGTAATAATTCTTTCCTATAAAAATTTATATTTTCCTATGAAAGTATTTTATAGGAAAATAAAGCAACGTCGAGCCTGGTCAGTACTTAAAATGGGCGACCATTTGGGAATACCAGGTGCTGTAAACGTAAGGACCAAGAATGGTTCACCATGGTTCACCAGGTTTGACGGTTGGGCGCAGGGCTAACAACCCTGCCCCGTAAAAACAGTTTGTTACAGAAACAGCCACAAAAAGTTTCTGCCCTACGCACCATCTGGGTGTGACGGATAAATTATGATGATAAAAGTATTTTATATTTAATAGTGTTTTGACCCCAGTTTGGGGGGGGGGGGGGTAACTATTTGCCCATAGCTGGGACCCTAACAGTTGCTACCACTCCAGGTCAGGGTGGACCTGGGAACAACAGCAATTAAGAAGTGGTCCCATGCTCCTCACAACCTCCCAAACAGAGGCCTTGCTGCCGGATGCAGTTTATCGTCATGCCCAGGACCTGAAAGCTGAAAAATGTGTGTGCGTCACGTGACTTGATGGTAAATAAGTAAGTAAATAGACGCACATTACTTGGCAACCGTTACGTGTGTTTAATTAAATGTGAGGAATAAACAAATATATATAATACAAATGTAATTATTATTTTGAAAAAGACTACACTTGTTTTAAGCTATCACACTAAATATTTACGCGGTGTTAACTGTGAAGCCCAGTGGAACAATAAACCTTCTTTTACCGTCATTAATATTAAATTTTAATTTGGTATCCAAATTATATATTTAACGAAATAAATTTATTTTTGTAGTAACCTAAAAAGGTTATTGAATGAGAAATAAACCAAACAGAGGTTGGAAAATGAAATGCTAATCTTTATAACATCAACAAAATACAATACTTACCAGCTGCGTGAAGTAGATAACCACTGCTAGTGGCGAACTGATAGACAATATCATCGATATTTAGCTACCTCCTCACTTAAGACAAAATGTGGCACTGGGCCTTTTTAATGCGGGTGATTCGAGTCATATACCTCAGACAAAAATTACTTTTCCCCAGACGAGACTCTACCATTCGGTGGCGTTTCAACTGGGTTACCCACTGCCCAAAGGCAGAGAGTCCGACAATGTCAGAATTACCTTTGAGTGAAGTTAAAAGCTAGGCGGCAATATCCACCAACTCACAATAGTGTCCAACGTATTTATGATGATTGGAGCATAGCCATTAATGTTCATATGTACACAATTTAATTATTAAGCCACCCAAGTTTTGTTTTTTTTTAAGAAATGATGTATTTCATACTATTTTTATCATTTATTGCCAAATGGATAATTCTAAATGAAAATAAAATGGTTCTTTTGTTATTATTACTTTGAAAAAAATTACAAACCAACTAACGACAATTTACCCACCACACCCTGTAGATTTCACATATATATATATATATATATATATATATATGAAATCTACAAATTTTAAATTTTAAAATGATTTGTTTCTGATGAAAGGCCGAGGACAGTCTGAAATATCAAATATAATAATAGAAATAAATAAATACTGTCAAAAAAATACATTTTTAAACTTACAACGTTTTAGTAGTTTTTCATATATATATATATATATATATATATATATATATATATATATATACTACCGGCCATAATTATTAGGCCACCCCAGCTTTTTAAAAGAAATGATGTATTTCATACTATTTTTAGTATTTATTGCCAAGTGGATAATTCTAAATGAAAATAAAATGGTTCTTTTGTTATTATTACTTTGAAAAAAATTACAAACCAACTAACGACAATTTACCCACCACACCCTGTAGATTTCATATATATATATATATATATATATATATATATATGTATGAAATCTACAAATTTTAAATTTTAAAATCATTTGTTTCTGATGAAAGGCCGAGGACGGTCTGAAATATCAAATATAATAATAGAAATAAATAAATACTGTCAAAAAAATACATTTTTAAACTTACAACGTTTTAGTAGTTTTTCATATATATATATATATATATATATATATATATATATATATATATATATATATATATATATACTACCGGCCATAATTATTAGGCCACCCCAGCTTTTTAAAAGAAATGATGTATTTCATACTATTTTTAGTATTTATTGCCAAGTGGATAATTCTAAATGAAAATAGAATAGTTCGTTTGTTATTATTACTTTGCAAAATTGTACAAGGCAAGGAAGCAAAGTGAACTCATCTGAATCACCCTAAATTTTCTACATTCTTTCATTGATGAAACAGCAATATAGGTAATTATTAAATATTTATGAATTTATGAATTCATTTGATGCACATGTTATTGTGCAGTATTAACAAAAGAACCATTCTATTTTCATTTACAATTATTCACTTGGCAATAAATACTAAAAAATAGTATGAAATACATCATTTTTTTTTAAACATTGGGGTGGCCCAATAATTATGGCCGGTAGTGTATATGTATCTATATATATATATATATATATATATAACAAATCTACAGGGTGCGATGGGTAAATTGTCGCTATTTTCTGTTGTAAGTTGTCGCTATTGCAAAGTAATAATAACGAAAGAACCATTCTATTTTCATTTAGAATTATCCACTTGGCAATAAATACTAAAAATTGTATGAAATATATCATTTATTTTTAAAAACTGGGTTGGCCTAATAATTATGGCCGGTAGTGTACTTATATAACAAGTTTTTAATGTGAAGTAGTGAAACATGCTACTATTGACATTGTAAAATAATGTATTTTCAGACTTTAATCGGGATATAGTGGCACTAAATGTTTTTGGTGCTTTTCATTTGTTTCTGGCTGTAAAACTTACTTATTATCATTATTATTTATAATTATATACATGTTATCACTTATTACTTAGTATCATTATTAATTATTACATATTATTATTACTTATTAATTAATAGAATTATTATTTTGAAAATGACTACACGTTTTAAATTATTACTCTAAATATTCATGCATTGTGTTAACTATGAAGCCCTGTGGAACAATAAGCCTTCTTTTCTTGTATTTAAATACAAATTCAGTTAAGTGCATTACGTGATACACACTTGGGCGATCATGTCTCTTTTGAAACATGACTGACTGAGTAGAATATTTTCCAGCAGTAGTTTGCTTTGACTTTCTGCGTTAGACTGGTTATCAAGCTCAGCTATAAAACTGTGACGATAAACATTCCCACTTACCGGAGCCAAAGCGTCCACGGTGTTTCGCTTGTGGGGCTGCTGTGAGAGTTCGTCGTCTCGTCAGCTGCGTCCTCGCAAGTTTGGTCAAAGAAAGGAATATTCTTCGACCTGTCATTTTATGCTGAGTGAGAATGAGACCGACGGCGATGATTCGTGCGTCGGCAATGGCTTTTTGTCAAAAAGGGTCTGAGACAATGGCTGGCAGTTTTTGTTGTGACTCTCGTGACGAGCGCAACTGAGAGAGAGCATTGAGTTAAGACTGTTTATATTTGTCTGGAAGCTTCAAACCCACGAGTGAAGCGAGCGATGGAACCGAAACCAAACAGAAATTTACTCTTTAACTACAAGAACCCAATCTATCCTGTTATTTAATCTATAGCTGGAAGAAGAAAAGATGCAAGAGTATTTGCGCACAAGTCAATGCAAGGAATTCAACTGGAATTCGAACTCGATTCACTGATTTCTCATTCCGAACCACTGCACCACAACGCACATCCATTATGTGCACAATGTGTAATCTATATATATATATATGAAAGGCAATCTGTGAGTCTGTGTGTGACTGTTCCTTATGCACACCTACATTTTTTAAGCTACGCCATTCAAACTTTCTAGGGACACATATCTACGGGGATGCCAGGTCGACACATAGTTTTTGAGTTTAAAGTCATCAATTTTCCCTTTTGCACTTTTTGGCCAATGGAGCCGATTGTTTACATTTATTGCATAAAACATCTAAGATCTAAGATGGTTGCTGAATTACGTCACAGAAATCAAATCACACGTGTCAAACGCGACTAAAATATTTTTTATTAAAAAATTTACATTTTTAAATATTCTTCGAAAATTTCTGAACTGAGAGCGTAATAGTTTTTATATTTCTAATTTCAGTAAAACAAAATAAATAATTTTTATTTTTATGTTAAATTCATTTAGTCAACAAAAAATGTAAATATTTTCCCCCTGTAATTTTGAAAACAAAAACAAACGCAATGTTGTTTACAACATCACACAAAACATCAAATCACGTTTACGCAAAAAAAAAAATAGATTTTTTAATGGAATTTTTGAACAATTTTTAAACAATAATTTTTATATAGTTATTTTTTTTATATAACCGAGTCCTACTACTAAAATGTTCTGCGTTGCACGGGCAACGCCGGGCTATGATGCTAGTTAATAATAAAATTGAAACAAACAAAAGCATACTGAATCGTTACGTGGTATTTGTCCTCTTATATGGCAGCGAATGCTGGAAAATTGAAAAAGAGAGTTAAAGCAACGGAAACCTGGTTCTACAGAAAGATGATGAGGATACCAAAGACCGAACATGCGAACAACGTCGAGGTTTTGGAAAAAATGGAAACAAAAAGAAAATATAAATAACATCAGGAAGAAGCAGTTGAGATGTCTGCAAGCACGTAATGAGGAAGGCCTTGGAAAACGTGATACTCAGTACAGATAGAAGGAAAGAGAGACAGAGAAAAGCAGCGCGTAGAAATACTTGATGAACTTCAGCAAATGAATGGTGGATCAGGGTTTGGGAGAAATGATAAAAAGACAAATCTTATTAAGAACTACAAAGGACAGGAAATAGTGGTGAGCCATGATCACCTACGTCGTGAAGTACGTCTTTTTTCTTCAAAATTCTTTTCAGCGATTTGGATTCAATTCTACGGGTCATCGGGTTCCGTTTGTTGTTTTTGGAATCCAGAATTAACATTTTTGCAATGACTCACGAAATATTATTTTTTAGAGTGCGTTTGAATTTAGTCTGTCTGTGCATATGTGCCTTAGTTTTTTCATGTTTTGTTGAGGGAAGGCTTGTGGTTTTTTATAAATATTTTTCCTGCATCATGAGCGTGTCATAGTCTTCATTTTGCTAGATAAGCATTACTCTGAATTTACATCCACTACATTAATGTAAGCGTTGGGAAACGTACAATTTCCCGTTATTGACTAATTTAATGTTACTTCTGTGCAGAGCTACCATTTTATTCAGGTCTTGTGTCACCCCCACGTATATTTTTGCGCATTCATTGCATTTTAGAGAATAAATTACGTTTTAGAGTTGCAGCTCAGATTTGTTATTTCGAATATAGATGTATTTTTGAACTTGAAGTGCTTTCCTTCTATTATTATGTTGCAGACCCCACATCTTTTTGTTACATTTTGTTGTGTGTTGCTCGAATTTTGATGAGGTTAGTATGTTTTTAAATTTTGGGGTTGGCGTTTGCGTTTAATTATTGTAGTTGTCTTTAGGATTTATTTTATTTTATCATTATTGTTGAGTAATTCTATGTGTTTTTTTTTATATTTGTAAATAATTCTGGGTTCTTTTGTTGTGCGTGGAAACGTATGTTAGAATGTTTTCTTCTTTTTTATGTCCTTTTTTTTTGTTTGTTTAGTTTTTTTTTTCTTTTTTATTCCAGAGAGATTTTAATGGTATTTCTTCTGCCAGTGAGAAACCCTTGTTTATTCGTGGAGTCTGGTATCCTCTATTTTGGAGTGTTCTTCTTAGTTCCTCTAGGCGTATTTTACAAAATGGTACGTCAGCTACTATTGTTCAAATTCGTCGTGCTAGGGAGTAGAGGGTGGATTTTAGACAACTTTTTGGGTGGTGACCCTTGAAATAGCGGTACTGTTTGGTGTCTGTGCGTTTATAGCAAATGTCTCTGATGATGAAATTGTTTTTTTTTATGAGTATCTCTAGGATTGGCAGTTCATTATAGCTAATTTCTTGTGTGAATTTAATTTTGGGGTTCAAGTTTTGGAATAGATTGTATAGTTTATTTATCTCCCCATCTTGATCCCCAAAAGATAAAAACAATTATCTAGATATCTTTTTCATGATTTAGTGAATTCTGTTTTTATGCCTTCCCCAGATTTGTGTCCTATTTGGTTGTAAAGGTTTTCTTCTAGATATGCTAGTGTGAGTGTTGCATATGTCATTTTTGTCCCCATCGTGATACCTGTTGTTTGAATATAGTTTTGGTTGTTAAATTGGAATCAATTGTTGTCTAAAATTAGTTCTATACTCTGTATAATAAATTCTTTTGTGAAGCGTGTGGGAAGTATTTCTGGGTGTTTTTCAATCTAAAATGTAATGGAGTGTTTACCTAGTTAATGGGGTATGTTGCTGTACAGGCGGTTCACATCAAATGTTGCTATGAGTGTACCCGGGTCTATTTTTAGTGGTATGAAAGTTAGGAAATGTCTGCTGTCTTTGTGGTGTACGGTTGCAATACTTTATCTATTAGGTTGCTCAATCTGCTTGTTGGGCAGGCTGGCCCTGCTACAATGGGTATGAATCACTAGAGTTTGGGCCTGAATATATTCAGGCTTTGTTCCTTGATAACTGCTTTAATTGTGTTTTATTTATATATCTTTGGGAGTCCGTAAAATTGCCAGTTCTGGCAATAAAGTCTGTAAGAAAATCTTTGTCTTTTTTCATTAGTATTCTATGTAAGGCAGATTTTTATTATTATAGTTTTAGTCCTGCACAGAAGTAACATTAAACTAACCAATAACGGGTAAATGTACGTTTCCCAACACTTACACCAATGTAGTGGAGTTAAATTCAGAGTAATGCCTACCTACCAAAATGCAGAGTATGACACGCTCGTGATGCAGGAAGAAATATTTATAAAAAAATATAAGCCTTCCCTTAACAACACAGCATAAAATCTAAGACACATAAACAGACACACTAAATTCAAACGCACCGGCCACTTATCTATATATACACAGTATTTTCGGCCGTGAGAAAGACAAAAGGGTCTCGATATGTAAAGACCAAATTTATTCGCCTGGACTCGAAACACGGGTAGCGACACAAATACCATTATGGATACTTGTGGTGCAGTGGATATCGACTCGGAACGACAAATAGGATAGTCGAGTTCAAATTCCAGTTGAAATCCTTGCATTCACTTACGCACAAATATCCTTGGGAAAGGTATTAATCCGTCTCTTCCCTCCAGTTATGGGTTAAATAAGAGTACAGATTGGGTTCTATAGCCTTGGTCGGCAACCGGTCTACCGCAGAAAGCAATGGCAACCTACTGCGGGATAATCTTCTGCCCAGTCAGTCATGTCTCTTTCGAGACATGATCGCCCAAAGCGTGTATCAGGTATAGCACTTAACTGACTGAATGTATTATACAAAAAGTAAGTAATAAGAAGAAAAATATTAACAATAAACTTACACTTTAAACAAAGCGTGTATATATATATATATATATATATATATATATATAGTATTTATTTATAATTTCTAACATAAATATGCTATAATATCACTATAAAAATAGCCATTTTGTTTCGACACTAACTGTGTCTTATCAAGTGATGATGTTGACTTCAAGTTGAAGAGTTTTAAAAGGTTCAAAATTAGCATAAGAGCAAGCTGTTAAACAATTTACCCCAATAAATTATTTTTAGAGTCTGTTCTTATTAAAAGTTACTTGTGTTTTGATTGGTCCCCACTGAATACGTAACAGTCTCCCTGATTAAAGGGGTTTGGCGAGTTTTGAACCATTTAAAACTCTTCGATTTGAAATCCACATCAGCATATGATCAGACATATTGAAAGTTAGTATCGAAACAAAGTGGTTGTTTTTGTAGTGATATTATAACATAAACATAAATTCTAAATAAATATACTTTGTTCTACTTTGTATTGAGCACTTTTTAAGAATAGCGCTTTTTTATATGGAATTATATTCCACCCATACCTATCCTATATATATATATATATAGTCATCCACAGACTAATCTGTTTCGTTGTATCACAGCTCAGTCGTACGGTTAGAAAGCCGATTGCTTTTCACCCAGGATTGAAACCTGATAGAATTGGCGTCAGTCGGCGATTCTACCTCTGAGCTACGGGCGCTCGGTAGAAGGAGGCAGACTTTTTAGCGTGTACATTATCATTATACAGGCCCAATAGCTGAGTGTGTTCTGATTCATTGCTGAATGAACGATGCGTAGAGGCCAGAGTAGCTACTGTTTATCAAAGTCTACCATTCTTCCAGAGTGCTCAATCAGGGTGTGAGATCGTAAATACTCGTCCGCAGACAGATCTGTTTCGCTGTATCACAGCTCGTCAGTACGGTTAGACTCCGATTGCTTTTCATCCAGGATTGAAACATAACTGAATAGGCGTCAATCGGCGATTCTACCTCTGAGCAAAACATAAGTTTACCCTGAAAGTATAAAATTATGTATATTTTAATCGTATCACGCAGAGCAAGGCGGTAACGCCACTGATGGGCAGGGGGGCTACATAAAAGTAAAAAGTTTAGATAGGAGAGAGTGAAGAGAGTGAAGAAAAAGACGAACCAGTTAGAAAGGAGCAAGAGAAGGATGGGAATACAGGTGTGATGACAGTTGCAAAGGTGGAGAGAAAGGAAAGGATATACAGGGTGGTGTAGAAAGAACTAGAGTCAAGTGGTTATGTGATGAGTATTGACATTGCATTTAAATTCCTGGACGTTGTAGCCTTCAGGAAAGCAGGAATATGGAAGCAAGTTCCACAGGCGGGAAGTGAAGGAAAAGAAGCTGCAGGAGTAGAATTGTCGTCTGCATTTGGTTGATCTAACTGTGAATGGGTGAGACCCAGTTGTCAGTCTGGTTGCACGAGTAAACACCTGTTGCAGAGGCACCAGTGACTTAAGTTCGTTGGAGCAGAAGCCATGAAAGTATTTATAAAACAGAGGGAAGCCACATCCCGTCAGTGGAAAAGTGGCTGGAGTCGAGCCGCCAAGTCGGTACCTATCACATTACTGATTCTCCTTTGGAGCCTGTCAAGAACACTGAGATGAACGGCAGGGACGCCTGACCATATATGACAGCAGTACTCCATGCACAGACGAATGGTTAATATGTATATATGCAGGATGGATGCAGGCGGGAAAAAACATCCTGGCCCGACACAGTAACCCAACCTTCCTAGCAGTGGATTTAGCTATTGACACAATGTAGGGGTTAAACTTGAGAGCGGAAGAGAGGACATGGCCGAGGAGGCGCAGTGTATTGCTCTCAGGGAGACTCGCTTGGTCCATGTTTATGGGACGCTGGAGAGGTTACCTGTGATGATATATATATATATATATATATATATATATGTTACGGAAATTAACAGATTTTAACGAAACTTGGTTATAAGCAACCGACAATTTGTAATGAATTATTTTGAACATTATTTTTACCGATACTCGTATTTAAGTAGATATTCTGTTTTTAATTAAACAGTATTTTATATTTATATCTACCGGCCTGGTTATTTTACGATAAATTTTATTACGAAAATGTGTGCTATCTATCTATCTATCTATCTATCTATCTATCTATCTATCTATGCTTGTTTATATAATATATGATATATATATATAATATATATATATATATATATATATATATATATATATATATTATTTTTCAACCTCAGTCAGCACATTGTGGCCGTGTTTGATTTTTTTTATTAAAAATGTTTACATTTTTAGCCTTTTATAAACATGTCGATGAAGTTATTATAGTCGTATTTTCTACAAGTAAATTTATATAGATACATTTTCTTTCTTTCTGATATAGATATATTTTCTACGAGTAAATTTATATAGATATATATTTAAAAAATATATTTTATATATCAGATAAGCTTGATAACCGTTGCATCACGTCAACGTGAACAAAATGATTTTCTAAGCGTAACTTAAATGTGGCACAAGGCCGGAAGTGCTGGGGCACCTAGTGAGGATGGAACTCATTAGTCAGCCGTAATTGTTAAACGGGACAAGCTTGCTAATCATTACACCGCGTCAAAGTGTCCACGCTTGGCGCCATAAGAAAAAAGAACACACAGATACAGAATAGAAAAAGAAACGAACGAACAAACAAACAAAAAAAGTGTAAATTATAAAGACATAACAAAGAGAAAATTGTAAAGACATAACAAAGAGAAAATAAGAATCACAACAGCGAAAAAGCAAGATCAGTTTCTTTGACGAAATAAAACCAGTCGAATTAAACGCTTTTCGAAGGAGAGCAATGCCAACGAGTGCTACTTTGGTTCGGCTGAGTGCGTCCATTAGCGGAAGCTTATCTTTGTCATTTTAAATCCCTTTCCCGTCTTCCACCTTCCCATTTCTTTATCAGCAAGTGTCATCATCGTTTTCGCTGTGGACATAAGTCTAAAGCTTTCCCCGTTAGATAAATGAGAACCAATGCATACAAACTATGCTTACAAGTAGCGATGACGCAGCCTTACCAACCGTAAACTACGAAAAAAACGGCCGACGATCGCATTTGCCTCATTCGAACTGACAGCCGGAAAATGTCATTGACTAGCGAAAGAACATTCAAGAAATGCCTTGTGTTCTTTCTATCTATCTATCTATCTATCTATCTATCTATCTATCTATGCTTGTTCATATCTATCTATCTATCTATCTATCTATCTATCTATCTATGCTTCTTCATATCTATCTATCTATCTATCTATCTATCTATCTATCTATCTATCTATCTATGCTTGTTCATATCTATCTATCTATCTATCTATCTATCTATCTATCTATCTATCTATCTATGCTTCTTCATATCTATCTATCTATCTATCTATCTATCTATGCTTCTTCATATCTATCTATCTATCTATCTATCTATCTATCTATGTTGTTCATATATCTATCTATCTATCTATCTATCTATCTATCTATCTATGCTTGTTCATATCTATCTATCTATCTATCTATCTATCTATGCTTGTTCATATCTATCTATCTATCTATCTATCTATCTATCTATCTATCTATGCTTGTTCATATCTATCTATCTATCTATCTATCTATCTATCTATCTATCTATCTATGCTTGTTCATATCTATCTATCTATCTATCTATCTATCTATCTATCTATCTATCTATCTTTGTCTGCTCAGTTTCTATCTATCTAAATCGGTATATATTTTTTCTGTCTATTCATCTATCTAGATAGATTCATGTCAGTCGTTCTCTATATTTATCTATATAATTGCTACCTATATATAATTATTCATGTGTTCCTTATTCCTTTGTTTTTGAGTTATTAATTTTAAGGAAGGTTTACGGTAGGTGGCGCTGTGTTGCCATGAAGACTGGGTCATATTTTTCATTCGTGTACAGTCGTGGCTAGTTTGTCTTTAACGTTTAACCTGTGTAGTATGGAGTTAACTGAGGAGTTTTCCGTTTAACAATGGCAGGATATTCATATCGTGAACAGGCAGATTTTTAAATGCAGCCGCGCGAATGGTAATGAGTGTGAGGCTTCACAGCTGTATCAGATTGCGTTTCCAGACCGAAGGCATCCAAGCCATCCAACCTTTGCTGCTGTTTATCATCACATTGCTGAGGCAGGATCCATGGCACCACAAACTATAGACTGAAGAAGGCCTATATATATGCACATGTATCAGCACATGTCAAGTGACCCAAATATGTCATACATCTCATAGTACCACATGTAGGATTCTTCAAGAGCAACTCCTGTATTCGTATCATTTCAAGACGATGTTTAAAAAACAAAACAAAAAAAAACTTAGTCTGGAGTCCTGCAATTTCCTGGGGATCCACTCAAATCAAATCCATGGGTCCTGGGATTAATTAAATGTAAAGGCTGTCAGCATCTGTGTGTGTGTGTGTGTGTATATATATATATATATATATATATATATATATATATATATATATTAGTGTATCAAAAATGGTTCTACAAACTTTGGAGGCAGTTCTTCCCACTAAAACAAGGAAAAAAGTCTATAAACATATATCCACAAATCCTTCATTTTTGAGCTATTAAGTTTCAAGAAAGTTTACAGTAGATATCGCTGTGTTGCTGTGTAAACTAGGTTACATTTGTCATTCATGTTCATTTGTAGCTAGTCAGTCTTGAACGTTTAACGTGTATACTTGTGAGTTAACCATGAAGTGTTCTGTCTGACAATGGTAGGATATTCATATTGAGAGTAGGCAAATCTAGTTTTTACATACAGCCAGGCGACTGGTAATGAGTGTGAGGCTTCACAGTTGTATCAGATTGCGTTTCCAGACCGAAGGCATCCAAGCCATCCAACCTTTGCTGCTGTTTATCATCACATTGCTGAGGCAGGATCCATGGCACCACAAACTATAGACTGAAGAAGGCCTATATATGCACATGTATATGTCATACATCTCATAGTACTAAAGTTTACGGTAGATGGCGCTGTCTTGTCATGTAGACTAGGTTACATTAGTCATTCGTGTACATTTGTGGCTTGTCTGTCTTCAACGTTAAAATTGTGTAGTAGTGAGCTAATTGTGAAGTGACGCCGATCAGTTAAGTGTTAATGCTACGATATTCATATCGTGAGCAGGCAGATATGATTTTTACATCCAGTCGCGTATGGTAATGAACGTGAGGCTGCACGGCTGTATCAGATTGCGTTTCCAGCCCGAAGGCAGCCGAGTCGTTCAACTTTTGCCACTGTTTATGGTCGCGTTGCTGAGACAAGATTTTTGGCACCCCGAACTAAGGATTGAAGAAGACCGAGATCCGCTTGTACGCTTCACCACGAAAAACACATTCGACAGGCTGTCAGAAACGATCCAGTTATCACCAAACACCAAGTGGCTCTAAAAGGTCGCACATCTCACAGTACCGCATGGAGGTTACTTCAAGGGCAGCTTCTGTAGCCGTATCATTTACAATGTGGACAGAGACTTTCGCCCTCTGAGGATAATCTATGGGATAATTTTTGCCGATGGCTTATTGCACCAAACGCCGATTCGTTGTTTATCTCTTAAATTTTGTTTACGGATTGCTTTCCTGCCTGCTGGAAATCCTCTTCCGTGGTTCCTATATATGAAAATACTGAAGAACCCCCATACCCCACTAATTATTGCCCTATCAGCTTCCTACCGATCTTTGGCAAAGTGTTTGAAGCCATCATCAACGCCGAGGTGGCACAACACCTCAGAGCCCACACTCTCTTCTCTGAGAAACAGGATGGTTTCCGCCTCACCAGGTCTACTGCTGATATGCTCACGATCATCACTGAGTACATACACCTTGTTCTTGACAAGAACGGCGAAGCCAGAACTGTTGCCCTAGGCATCTCCAAAGCTTTTGACAGAGTCTGGCATGCTGGCCTTCTATGCAAGCTGCGGGGCTATGGTATAACTGGACAATTGTTTGACCTAATTCAGTCATTCCTTTCAAATCACTAATGAAGGTAGTATTGAATGGATACGCCTCCCATACTATCACGCGGGTTTCCCTCAAGGCTATATTCTAGGTCCCACGCCTTTCCTGATCTACATTAACGATCTCCCCGATGTAATAAGATCCCAAGTAGGCATATACGCTGACGACACTACGGTTTACTCTCGCCTCGATCAAAAATCTACCGAGGCTGACAAAGCAAACCTCGCTGGCGAGGTTGAAAAGGACCTCCAATCCGTGGCAGACTGGAGTAAAAAATGGCCTGAGAATTTTAATGCTTCCAGAACGAAGCTGCTATCTATTAACCATCACAGATCAGGCTAGCCTCTTTGAAAGTAAAACACTGCACCTCCTCGGGTTAACTCTCAGACTTCAAGTCGAATGACTACATAGAATCCATAGCTAAATCCGCTGCTAAGAAGGTCCGTTCTCTGTGCAGGGCCAGGAAGTTTTTCCCGTCTGAAACAATACTGCTGTCATATCTGGTCGGGTACTCCTGCTATCCACCTTTACTTTACAAAATCCAACGGAGAATCTGTAATGTAATCGATCCCGACTTAACAGCTCGGATACAGTCACTTTCTCACTGGTTATAGAACCCAATCTGTCTTGTTATTTGACTCATAGCTAGAAGGGGAAGAGCTGTATTATATTATTATGTAGCAATTAGTGGGGATCAGTTTATTACTTCATAACAATATAAGACTGATCCCCCACTTTATACCCAGTAGAAGTTTTAATTATATTTCTGTTACATACAGTCAATCAGTTAAGTGCCATACGTGAAACACGCTTGGGGGATCATGTCTCGAAAGAGGCATGACTGACTGGGCAGAAGATTATCCCGCAGTAGGTTGCCATTGCTTTTTACGGTAGACTGGTTGCAGACCAATCTGTACTCTTATTTAACCCATAACTGAAGTGAGGAGACGGATTAATACGTTTAAAATAGGTATCAAAATATTTATAAAGATTCAAAACACCTAAGTCCCTAATTAACCCTAGCCTATATGTATTTAGAAAACATACATCAGTTCTTCTTAAATTTTCTCTTTTAAGGGAGCGGCCGTTATTTTTATTCGTTTTTTAGGTCTTTGTGAATCTCATTCGTGTAAAATCCTTTGTTAAATAAAGACGGAAGCTGACGATGGTTCACCTGAAATAGGCCTATAATTCCGATTCACCATGAAATAATATGTCTGTCTTAATTTTATAAATATATATATACCAGGAATTTATTTTATTTTATTTTTTATAATCGTCTGATTTCAAGCAAGGAAGAACTGCCACTAGTGTGCGGGGGGGATTACATAATAAGAGAGTGAAGAGAGAGAACAGGTCACTGTAGGTGTCGGAGAATGGGTAAGAGAAGGACGGGTACATTGGCGTGAGGGGAGCTGCGTGAAAGGAAAGTGTAAAGGATGGTAGCCAAGGAGACAATACATGACAGTTGACGTTGCGTTTAAACTCTTGGAGATTGAAGCTATCAATGAAGCAAGAACATGGAAGGGAGTTCCACAGGCGGAAAGAACGAGAAAAGAAGCTGATGGAGTAGAAGTTGTGGTTACACTTGATTGTTTTCACAGTGAAAGGGTGGGACCTTGTTGCTAGTGTAGAGTAAATTCGCAAAGTTGGCGGGAGGATCGAGGAATTAAGCTCGACGAATCAGAAACCGTGAAAGTATTTGTAGAAGAGACAGGGGGAAGCCACATCTCGTTAGTGAGAGAGACACTGGTGTCAAGCGGCCAGGTCAGAATCGACTATATTGAAAATTCTTTTTTGGATTTTTAATACAGAGACGCCCGACAAGATATGACAGCAATATTCCATGCACCGGCGGATGGTAGATTTGTATATGTGCATGATGGATTCAGAAGAGAAAAACTTCATAGCCCGACACAGGGATCTAACCTTCTTAGCAGTAGATTTAGCTATTAATTCAATGTAGTCGTTCTACTTCAGGTCAGCTGAGAGAGTGAGGTCAAGTGTATTGCTTCAATATAGCGGGATGTGGCTTCCCTCTGTCTGTTCTATAAATACTTTCATGGATTCTGCTCCAACGAACTTAAGTCACTGGTGCCTCTGCAACAGATGTTTACTCGTGCAACCAGACTGGCAACTGGGTCCCACCCATCAACCAAATGCAGACGACAATTCTACTCCTTCAGTTTCTTTTCTCGCACTTCCCGCCTGTAGAACTCGCTTCCATATTCTTGCTTTCCTGACAGCTACAACCCCCAGGAATTTAAATACAATGTCAATACTCATCTCTTAACTACGTGATTCATGCTGATGGTGGATAGGAAAGATTTTCTTCGTTTTGAAAGTATTAAAATTAACTAGCCATTTCTTGCCCCAGTCCACGACTGACTAGAGGTCCTTTTCAAGAGCAGCAGCAATGTTTGTTTTGTCAGCCTCAGCAGATTTCTTAGCGAGGCAGGAGTAAAAGATGTTGTCGTCAGCGTAGATGTCTATTTGGGATCTCATTACATCAGGGAGATACTCACCTGGCATATTTTTGTGTCGGTTGGGGACCAAAAATCATCTCTCAGTCGCGTCTCTGTCCTCGGAGACTGGGTGCGACTCAGTTGTACCTTCGTCCGCGAGGGCAGGGTTGCATCTGAGAAAAATTACACTGAGTAGATGCCTGGTTCCGGGGAAGAGTGTCCAACAGACGCGCCACCCATCGCAGGGGCCAGCTCAACCGGCAGTTGAGGGGACTGGGAAATCTTTGTTTCTTCACCCGTCCGCACGCGGTCGGGCTTTCCACGTTAAAAAAGACCTTGCGTCACATATCGTTCCAGTGGGGGGAGCTGGTTAATTATTCATCAGGGAGATTGTTGATGGAAATTAGAAAAAGCGTAGGGCTAGGTTTTATTAAACTCAACCGATTTTCTGTCGAAATCTTTCATTGAAAGTTTAAATTGTGACTAAATTGTCCAAAATTCATATTTTTGTTTTGCTTTTGTTCGATTACTTTTGAAAGGGGGGAGAAGCCTTCGGGGCCTAAAACGAAAATTTGCCATGTCCCACAAGATGCCAGGTTTTCGATTACTTTTGTTCGTCTGTTCTCAGTATCGGAGACAAAAGTTAACTACAACCTGGCATCTTGTGGGACATGGAAAATTTTCGTTTTAGGTCCCTAAGGCTTCCCCCCACTTCAAATTTATCCAAAATAGCATTATTTCTGTTTAAATGTATTTGCTGAACTCAAATCAACAATTAGTTATTGAAGAAACCTACATTTTTGATCTGAACGTCCATAAAAAATCGAACTACATTTTGTCTCCCGTAACTCTAATGCAGTCATGTAATTAACTACTGAATGACTTTCTGCGTAGGACAACAAATTTCGGTCTATTTTCGGTCGATTTTCTTCCTTTACTGATATATGTATTATATTTAAAGATATAATGATCCAGGTAAATTTTCGTTTTAGGTCCCGAAGATTTCCCCCCCTTCAAATTTATCCAAATTATATTATTTCTGTGCAAATGTATATGCTGAACTCAAATCAACAATTGAAGAAAACCTACCTTTTTTATTTGAAAGTCCATAAAAAATGAACTATATCTCGCACTTTTTCTCTCCCGTAACTCTCACGAAGTCATGTAATTAACAGCAGAATGACGGACTGCGTAGGCAACGAATTTCAGTGGATTTACTTCCCTTACTGAAACTTCCGGCTATTTACTTCCTGTGATGATAGTAATAAGCGTAGAAATACAATAGCGTATTATTTTCATTACAGAAAGTAAATCGCCGGAATTTTCAGTAAAGGAAGAAAATCGACCGAAAATAGACCGAAATTTGTTGTCCTACGCAGAAAGTCATTCAGCAGTTAATTACATGACTACATTAAAGTTACGGGAGACAAAATGTAGTTCGATTTTTTATGGACGTTCAGATCAAAAATGTAGGTTTCTTCAATAACTAATTGTTGATTTGAGTTCAGCAAATACATTTGCACAGAAATAATGCTATTTTGGATAAATTTGACGGGGGAAAATCTTCGGGACCTAAAACGAAAATTTACCTGGAACATTATATTTTTAAATATAATACATATATCGTATAAGTGACATCACGCGTTGAATGGTTTCACAGAGTTGGGCAGAAAAATGGAAGCAAATATATTTAATATGTATTTATTTACACTGTTTATATTATTCGGACTATTGTCCTCATTTTGTTGCCATTTGTACGACGTTTCGGCTATTGTACGCTTCGGCCTCGATTGGAAGTCATGAGTTATCTCCCTCTAACCCTGCAAGCCACTTGTTCACCAATAGTATTTGGGTCAACTCTTTGGTTCAAGTCACAGGAACTAACCAAGGTCTATATCCACTGGGCCATGGATAAGAAAGAGAAGAACAACTGAATTTTTGGGACTTATAAACCTAAATGGCCGAAACGTCCTACAAATGGCATCAAAGATGAGGACAATAGTCCGAATACTGTAAATACTGTAAATACTACCTCATCTCAGAAATATAGACAAATAGAATGATTTATTATTAAACGTCGTACAAATGGCAACAAAGATGAGGACAATAGTCCGAATAATGTAAATACTGTAAATACTACCTCATCTCAGAAATATAGACAAATAGAATGATCTATTATTAAACGTCGTACAAATGGCAACAAAGATGAGGACAATAGTCCGAATAATGTAAATACTGTAAATACTACCTCATCTCAGAAATATAGACAAATAGAATGATCTATTAATTAAACGTCGTACAAATGGCAACAAAGATGAAGACAATAGTCCGAATAATGTAAATACTGTAAATACTACCTCATCTCAGAAATATAGACAAATAGAATGATTTATTAAATTAAACGTCGTACAAATGGCAACAAAGATGAGGACAATAGTCCGAATAATGTAAATACTGTAAATACTACCTCATCTCAGAAATATAGACAAATAGAATGATCTATTAATTAAACGTCGTACAAATGGCAACAAAGACGAGGACAATACTCCGAATAATGTAAATACTGTAAATACTACCTCATCTCAGAAATATAGACAAATAGAATGATCTATTATTAAACGTCGTACAAATGGCAACAAAGATGAGGACAATAGTCCGAATAATGTAAATACTGTAAATACTACCTCATCTCAGAAATATAGACAAATAGAATGATCTATTAATTAAACGTCGTACAAATGGCAACAAAGATGAAGACAATAGTCCGAATAATGTAATTACTGTAAATACTACCTCATCTCAGAAATATAGACAAATAGAATGATCTATTATTAAACGTCGTACAAATGGCAACAAAGATGAGGACAATAGTCCGAATACTGTAAATACTGTAAATACTACCTCATCTCAGAAATATAGACAAATAGAATGATCTATTATTAAACGTCGTACAAATGGCAACAAAGATGAGGACAATAGTCCGAATAATGTAAATACTGTAAATACTACCTCATCTCAGAAATATACACAAATAGAATGATCTATTATTAAACGTCGTACAAATGGCAACAAAGATGAGGGCAATAGTCCGAATAATGTAAATACTACCTCATATTAGAATTATAGAGAAATTTATTAATTTTATACGAATTTAAAATATTTGACTCCTATTTGAAATGTCGTCTCAGGTAGTGAAAGATATTTAATGTGGGTTGCTTCTTTTTTTATAATAATGAACCCATGTTATTTTTATGATAATGATCCCCAAGTCATTATTTATAATAATGACCCCCGAGTCTTCATTTTTTATAATAATGACCCCCGTGTCTTTTTTTATAATAATGACTCCATGTTTTTTATGATAATGATCCCCGAGTCATTATCTATAATAATGACCCCCGAGTATTTTTTTATAATAATGACCCTCGAGTCCTTTGAATAGTAATGAACCCGCCAATATTTTGAGTTTTTTTTGTTTTTTTTTTGCTGTATGTATTGTCTAGTATTTTGGTATTTACGTTATGTTAATGGTTGTATTGTGATTGTTATATCATGGGAAATATAGGCACGAAATTTTTATAAGTAACAAGGTACTCTATGAGAGAGGATAGTATTTGATAAAATATACAATTCTTTTCAGGAAATTCTAATCAGATTATAGTAATATGCCCTTGTCGAAGGATACTGCTGATATCCTGGATTGACCACGTGAGCAATGATGAGGTTTTGGAAAGGATAGAAACGAAAAGGAAATTAATACTGAGCATCGGAAAAATACAGTTAACGTACTTGGGACATGCAATGTGGAAAGAGGGCTTGGAGAACCTGATACTAACAGGGCCAGATAGAGGGGAAAAGAGGCAGAGGAAAGCAGCGGATAACATATTTGAAGGGCCTGATCAGGTGGATGACAGAACGGGGGTTGCATGGTGCAACAGGAGAAAGCATGCTAAGAGCCACCAGGGACAGGGAGATGTGGAAAGCCATGATTGCCTATGTCCTGAAAGGACAGGGCACATAAAAGAAGATAAAATCAAGCAGGTACGAAAATTCAAATATCTGGGAAGTGTTCTAACTGAAGACGAAAGTGCGACACAGAGATCCAAAGGCGAATTGGCATGGCGAAAGACGCGTTCCAGAAACTGAGTAAAGTATTAAGACACAGGAAACTTTCACTAGAAACAAAGAAGAGAGTACTGGATTGCTATGTGATGTCGGTTCTTCAATATGGCAGCGACCGTTGGACAATATCAACAAAGATGAAGGAAAAACTTGAAGCAGCTGAAATGTGGTTCTACAGAAGGATGCTGCGGATATCGTGGACCGAGCATGGGAGCAATGACGAGGTTTTGGAAATGAGGGAAATGAAAAGGAAATTAATGTTGACCATCAGGAAGAGACAACTAAAGTTACTGGGACATGCAATGAGGATGGAGGGCTTGGAGAACCTGATACTAACAGGGCCAGATAGAGGGGGAAAGAGGCAGAGGAAAGCAGCGGATAACATATTCAAAAGGCCACCAGGGATAGATAGACGTGGAAGGCCATGATCGCCTACGTCCTGAAAGGACAAGGCACGTAGCAGAAGAACATATATGACAACTGTTTATAAGAAATTATAATGTGGGTATAAAGTGGGGGCTCAATTCTATATTATAATCAATATATAGATTGATCCCTCATTTTGTGCCCATGCTAGTTACTATACATTTATATTCTAGATTTATGGTCTTGAGCTATTGGATGGCAGAGCGTGGTTTGGGTGGTTTAACAGGAGAAAGCGTGCTAAGAGCCACCAGGGATAGGGAGACGTAGAAAGCCATGATCGCCTACGTCCTGAAAGGACAAGGCACATAGAAGAAGAAGAATATGCTCAGGGTATGCGTTGTGGTGTAATAGATATCTCATCGGAATTAGAAATCGGAGAGGCAAGTTCGAATACGAGTTCGTTTTAAACACTTGCTCACAAATTACCTTGGGAAAGGTATGAACCTATCTCTTCTACCCCAACAGCTATGAGTTGAATAGCATAACAGACTGAGTGCTTTAAACTTGTTTGGCAACCAGTCTACCACAACCTACTGCGGGAAAAATATTATACCTAGTCAGTCATATATCAAAAGATACATGATCGCCTAAGTGTGTATCACGTATGGCAATTAACCGATTGATATAACATCTGATTTCTCGTACTGCTAATTTTAGCCGCTGTTTCTTTCACATCAGACCTCAATCGAACGAAACGATAATTCCGTTAAGTTGTTTTTCCTTCTTTTTTTTTTTTCATTTATTTGCTTTTCGATATTACCATGTTACGGTAACATAAGCGATTTATCGGTCTTTTTAAAATTATGTTCACCCACTGCCATACGTGATACACGCTTTGGGCGATCATGTCTCGAAAGAGACGTGACTGACTGGGCAGAAGATTATCCCGCAGTAGGTGGCCGTTGCTTTCTGCGGTAGACTGGTTGCCAACCAAGGCTATAGAACCTAATCTGTCCTGTTATTTAACCCATAACTGGAAGGAAGAAACGGATTAATACCTTTCCCAATGGTATTTGCGCGTAAGTGAATGCAATGAATTCGGCTGGAATTCGAACTCGGCTCTCCGATTCCTCGTTCCGAGTCGATATCCACTGGACCACAACGCACAAAAGGTCCAAAAAACACACGGAGTAGAGGGTTACTTAGTAAAAGATAAAGGACGCAGTTTCTGAGAATACTTGAACAGCTTACGGTTGTAATGACCCGGGAAGCATACTCTTGGGAGTCGCGATTCAACTATATACCGTTTCCGTTAAAAAAGGCCTTTTGCATCTCACCAATAGAATACGAAGTGGATGAGGGTAGTTCGCTATAATGTACGTGGCGTGGCGTGTCTCTGTCTTAATTTTGATATTTTTAATTTTTTAAAATTCTTCTTTTTATTTTTCAGGTATCGGCTTAGCAATTTGCTTAATTGCAACTTATGTGGCTTTTTATTACAACACAATCATCGCCTGGTCAGTCTACTACCTCTTCTCGTCATTTGCCACAGAGGTTCCCTGGCTCAGCTGTAACAATACGTGGAACACCATCAACTGCATGACCTTTGAGCAACGACGAAACAGTTCTCTAGTCTCCAACGATTCGACGTCATCTTCAGAAGAATTCTTTGAGTAAGTTGAAATCTTATGGTTTGATACTTGGCTGAAACTGTTTCTTATTCTGCACAAGAATCAGGGGTCAATAGTCGAGTCAAGATTTAGCATTCTATAATTGGAAGTTTGACGCAATACAATCTTATCTATTGCCTTAATAAGGTAGCGTTACTGCCAAGTTGAGTATCACTAAACTTGACTGAGCTAAGCCGAGTAAATATCTACTGATATTTCTTAAATATAAGCTAGTTTGACACAAAACTAAACTATTTAACTACTGCCTTTCTGCTTCCTGCTTTCCTGCATGCTGGAAGTTCTCTTCAGTCGTTCCTGTATTTAAAAATTGTGGTGAACCCTCGGACCCATCCAACTATCGCCCTATCAGTCTTCTACCGATATTCGGGAAAGTATTCGAGGCTATAATCAATGCTGAAATAGTTCATCATCTCACCGCCCACAAACTGTTCTCCGACAGGCAATATGGATTCCGCTTTGCCAGGTCCACGGCCGACCTGCTAACAACCGTAACGGAGTACATGCTACAGGCCCTTGATGAGTCTGACGAGGCTCGCGCGGTTGCTCTGGACATCTCCAAGGCTTTCGACAGGGTTTGGCACTCTGGCCTCCTATGCAAACTACGCGATTATGGTATTACCGGTCGCCTGCTTGACCTAATCCAATCTTTCTTAAATAACCGCAAAATGAAGGTCGTTCTGAATGGGCGTGCTTCTTCGTCCTACATCACGAATGCTGGTGTTCCACAGGGCTCTATCCTGGGCCCAACGCTCTTCCTTATTTTCTTCAACGACCTCCCAGATGAGATCAAGTCCCAAGTAGGCATCTACGCAGATGACACTACAATATACTCCCGCTCCAGTAAGAAACCTGTCGTGGCGAACAGACATAATCTCGCTGCTGACCTTGAGCAGGATCTACACTCTGTGGTGAACTGGGGCAAGAAGTGGCTTGTCAACTTCAATTCATTTAAGACCAAGCTGTTGTCTGTCAACCATTACAGGCAACCTCTCCTGCCTCCCATAAGCATGGTCCAAGTGATTCTCCCTGAGAGTAATACACTACGCCTCCTCGGACTTACCCTGTCCTCAGACCTCAAATGGAACCACTATATTGAATCCATAGCAAAATCTACTGCTAAGAAGGTTGGGTCACTATGTCGATCCAGGATGTTTTTTCCACCTGAATCCATCCTGCATATATACAAATCAACCATCCATCCGTGCATGGAGTACTGCTGCCATTTATGGTCAGGTGTCCCTGCCGTTCTCCTCAGTGTTCTTGACAAGCTCCAAAGGAGAGTCTGTAATGTGATAGGTAGTGATCTGGCGACTCGACTGCAGCCACTTCCCAATCGTCGAAATGTGGCCTTCCTTTGTCTGTTTTATAAATACTTTCATAGCTTCTGCTCGGACGAGCTTAAGTCACTGATGCCTCCTCAACAGGTGTTTACTCGTGCAACCAGACTGGCAACTGGGTCCCATCCATTCACAGTCAGGTTAGCCAAATGCAGACGACAATTCTACTCCTGCAGCTTCTTCTCTCGCACTTCCCGCCTGTGGAACTCGCTCCCGTATTCTTGCTTTCCTGACAGCTACAACCTCCAGAAATTTAAATGCAAAGTCAATACTCATCTACTAACCACTGGACTCTAGCTCTCTCCCCACCCCTGTATAACCTTCCTTTCTCTCCACCTATGTATCTGTCATCGCACCTGCTTTCTATTGTTCCTTTCTAACTAGTTTGTACTCCTCACTCTTTTCTAATTAATCTTTTTACATTTATGTAACCCCCTGCACATCACTGGCGTTTCCGCCTTGCTCGGGGTGAAATGATTAAAAAAAAAAAAAACTCAGTAAACAGGGTATCGTAGAAATTGAGCTACCTGCACCAATTTGTTTGTCAGCTGGCATAAGTTTTTTAAACTAATAAACCAAAATACATACGGCTATTTGGAGAACTTTTATTTTAACATGTTTCGCTGATCAAACTGCATCATCTTTTAGAAATTCGGATAAGGTTAAATTTTATCGGTGAACAAAAACAGTCTCCAGTTTTTTCATATGTATGAATATATTGATAAATATAACTTGTGTATTATCTTTTTTTTAAATTTAAATTGCCATATATAAATGATGTTTTTGTTAATAAAGTTGTATTTAGAAATTCATCATATTTGTATAGAAATAATTTATAAATGCTTTGATTTGGTGAATTCAATCTCATGTTAAAAAACCTTCAGCGTCCATAAGCTTTGTTATCGTCTGCTATTTCACATTACTACAAATTAGTTGAAACAATTTTTTTAAAAGAGCAACAAATTATTTTTAAAATGTGAAAAAATAGTAACTAAATAGGTGAATTTATTACTATTATTATTATTATTATTATTATTATTATTATTAACAACAATAAAAAATATAGTAATATAACCATTCTTATAACCGGTTATTTTCCGTGTTTTGACGTCGTTGTCTCAGGAGTTACGAAAAAGAAGTCGAACATAACATCGGACTGTCTTAGGAGTTCCGGCTCCGGATTTGTCGTCAGGGTCAACTATAGAAACGTTTCCTATGATTGGATATGGTTTAAATGCTGCGGAGGTTTAAAATCAGTTTTCTTTTTGTAAATGGACTAACCCCCCGAGATAATGGATAGGGTGGATAATTTAGATGATAGGGTGGATAATTTCGGTGATAGGGTGGATAATTTGGATGATAGGGTGGATAATTTGGATGGTAGGGTGGATAATTTAGATGATAGGGTGGATAATTTAGATGATAGGGTGGATAATTTGGATGATAGGTTGGATAATTTGGATGATAGGGTGGATAATTTGGATGGTAGGGTGGATAATTTAGATGATAGGGTGGATAATTTGGATGATAGGGTGGATAATTTCGGTGATAGGGTGGATAATTTGGATGATAGGGTGGATAATTTGGATGGTAGGGTGGATAATTTCGGTGATAGGGTGGATAATTTGGATGATAGGGTGGATAATTTCGGTGATAGGGTGGATAATTTGGATGGTAGGGTGGATAATTTAGATGATAGGGTGGATAATTTGGATGGTAGAGCGGATAATTTCGGTGATAGCGTGGATAATTTGGATGATAGGGTGGATAATTTGAATGGAATGGTGGATAATTTAGATGATAGGGTGGATAATTTGGATGATAGGGTGGATAATTTGGATGATAGGGTGGATAATTTCGGTGATAGGGTGGATAATTTGGATGATAGGGTGGATAATTTCGGTGATAGGGTTGCTAATTTGGATGATAGAGTGGATAATTTCGGTGATAGGGTGGATAATTTGGATGATAGGGTGGATAATTTCGGTGATAGGGTGGATAATTTGGATGATAGAGTGGATAGTTTCGGTGATAGGGTGGATAATTTGGATGATATGGTGGATAATTTCGGTGATAGGGTGGATAATTTGGATGATAGGGTGGATAATTTAGATGATAGGGTGGATAATTTGGATGATAGGGTGGATAATTTCGGTCATAGGGTGGATAATTTGGATGATAGGGTGGATAATTTCGGTGATAGGGTTGCTAATTTGGATGATAGGGTGGATAATTTGGATGATAGGGTGGATAATTTCGGTGATAGGGTTGCTAATTTGGATGATAGAGTGGATAATTTCGGTGATAGGGTGGATAATTTCGGTGATAGGGTGGATAATTTGGATGATAGGGTGGATAATTTGGATGATAGGGTGGATAATTTCGGTGATAGGGTGGATAATTTGGATGATAGGGTGGATAATTTAGATGATAGGGTGGATAATTTGGATGATAGGGTGGATAATTTCGGTGATAGGGTTGCTAATTTGGATGATAGAGTGGATAATTTCGGTGATAGGGTGGATAATTTCGGTGATAGGGTGGATAATTTGGATGATAGGGTGGATAATTTGGATGATAGGGTGGATAATTTCGGTGATAGGGTGGATAATTTGGATGATAGGGTGGATAATTTAGATGATAGGGTGGACAATTTGGATGATAGGGTGGATAATTTCGGTGATAGGGTTGCTAATTTGGATGATAGAGTGGATAATTTCGGTGATAGGGTGGATAATTTGGATGATAGGGTGGATAATTTCGGTGATAGGGTGGATAATTTGGATGATAGGGTGGATAATTTCGGTGATAGGGTGGATAATTTGGATGATAGGGTGGATAATTTCGGTGATAGGGTGGATAATTTGGATGATAGGGTGGATAATTTCGGTGATAGGGTGGATAATTTGGATGATATGGTGGATAATTTCGGTGATAGGGTGGATAATTTGGATGATAGGGTGGATAATTTAGATGATAGGGTGGATAATTTGGATGATAGGGTGGATAATTTCGGTCATAGGGTGGATAATTTGGATGATAGAGTGGATAATTTCGGTGATAGGGTTGCTAATTTGGATGATAGGGTGGATAATTTTGTTGGTAGGATGGATAATTTAGATGGTAGGCTGGATAATTTGGTGTAAACAAAATAAAAGTATATATCTATCCTATCTTGTATCAACAGTTCTGGGTTGCGATGGCATGAGGAATATTTACTTTTAATATTCATTGTAACTCTTAATTGATCGTTTAAATTACTTGGCCTATGTATGTATTGGGGCTGAGCCCCTGCCCCAGTTTATGACTACAGTACCACCATTTTCTCTGTAGGACAACGCATTGTGTCACACATCAAATATAGTGACAGACTGCCATGTTTTCTGTGTTATTGTCCAACACTTTTACAGAGTTTCAGTCTCATAAAGTACATTTGGGGTGTGATGGAAAGGGAGATTCGAATCCCTGATAATAAATCAACCAATGTAGTATAATTGCGGTGTGTCAGAATAACAGAAATGTTACTTGAGTAAAGTTAATAAAGTGAGCGGTAACTGTATATGGTTAACTAGCAGTATAGCCCGGCGTTGCCCGGGTGTAAAGAAAGCTTTAAAACTAATCCATGGTCCTGGAGGTCAGACTCTTTGGACGTTGGCACAAAAGACTAAAAAGCAATAATCGTTTCCAGTTAAAGTGAAACCGTAGACTGAAAGAAAAATGAATGGATGTAAATCAAATTTTGATTTCCTGGTATCGATATCAAATAAGTTTTTTTTCGTCGTAAACTGAATTTTGAAGGCTAAATAATTCCTCTGAGCAAATGTTATCAAGGCTGAGACTAAGAACTGCAATTATTCCTACTTAGTGCCAAACCCGAAGCAAAAACTAAAATATAAGGGCTGAAAAAATACAGACATACAGGCAGATAAACAGACACACACACAAACATCTTGCCTTTTATATATATATATTATCGATTTTCTGCACTATTGTAAGAACTACAGCCTAGAAACTTCTGAATATCATTTTTTATGTCTTTGTCCATGAATATATTAAATTTGATTAAAATCGGACCACTCCTTCTATAACCCGATTTTTTGGATTATCGATTTTTGATATTTATCGGGGGTACCTCGACACAAAACCTAGCTAAGAACACTCGCAGACGCTTATAGTACAACTGTGTAATTTTTCAAGAAAATCGGTTCAGCCGTTTCGGAGTCTATAGGTAACGGACACACACACACACACACACGCACACAAACAAACACACACACACACACACACACGCACACAAACAGACACACACACACACACAGACAAATTTCCATTTATAAATAAGTTTAGATATGATAGAGAAGATGAATAAATTGCTTAACAAAGTTCGGTTAATTGAGACAAACGGAAATAGATTTTAGCTAACTGAAAAGTAAAATGAAGCGAATAGGAAATTCGTAAAACAATAAGGCAAAAAGAACAGGATGCGTAGGTGGTATAATGGTAATGGTTATATTGACTGTTTCTTTATAAGGAAACATTTGGCACTCATTGATCGATCAGCCTGTAATGCTGTCGGGTTAAATTTATAAAATCTTTCTCTTAAAAAAATTTCAGAGAATTAATTTTCTCAAGTCCAGTAACTGTTATTGCTCTTTCTAGTATGCATTGTGGTTTCCTTTCTAACCTTTTGTTTGAAGTAGTGGGGAACATCAATATCATCAGTCATTTAAGTGCCATACGTGATACACGGTTTGGGCGATCATGTCTCGAAAGAGGCATAACTGACTGGGCAGAAGATTATCCCGCAGTAGGTTGCCATTGCTTTCTACGGTAGACTGGTTGCCGACCAAGGCTATAGAACGCAATCTGTCCTGTTATTTGACTCATAGCTAGAAGGGGAAGAGCTGTATTATATTATTATGTAGTAATTAGTGGGGGATCAGTTTATTACTTCATAACAATATAAGACTGATCCCCCACTTTATACCCAGTAGAAGTTTTAATTATATTTCTATTACATACAGTCAGTCAGTTAAGTGCCATACGTGAAACACGATTGTGCGATGATATCTCGAAAGAGAAATGACTGACTGGGCGGAAGATTATCCCGCAATAGGTTGCCATTGCTTTCTGCAGTAGACTGGTTGCCATCCAAGGCTATAGAACCCAATCTGTACTCTTATTTAACCCATAACTGGAAGGGAGAGACGGATTAATACCTTTCCCAAGGGTTTTTGTGCGTAAGTGAATGCAATGGATTCAACATCATCATTATGTCATTATTTTCTCTTCGAATGATATACATTTTGTTGTTGCTGTTGTCTCCTCAAGTGATGTAGTTTTTGTTACTTGTTTGCGATTATGTAGCGCCAAACCACAAATTTCAAGATGCTCAGGCTTCGCCCAAAAACGAGAAATCCGCGAATTTAGTTAATTACATTCTCTTTCGTGTAATTATCCTTTGAAAGGCATGAGTCCAATGGGATAAATAGCAGGGCTACATATAGTTTGGTATTCAGTATTTCATTCAAAACCGTATTTCCCTGGCGTAGCACATATTATTCAGCCAACGATAAGTCCATACAGTTCACAATGACACTATGATCTTGATTACGATCGGCCTGCAACTCTGTCGGTGTAATATTTTATTTATTATTAATTGGACAGTCAGTCAGTTAAGGGCCATCCATGATAAAAACTTTGAGCGATCATGTCCTGAAAGAGGCATAACTGACTGGGCAGAGGATTTTCTCGCAACAGGTTGCCATTACTTTCTGCGGTAGACCAGTTGCCAGCCAAGGCTATAGAACCCAATCTGTTCTGTTATTTAATTCTTTTATCCAAATCAGTCAGTTAAGTGTCATACGTGATACACGCTTTGGGGATTATATTTCGAAAGAGAAATGACTGAACGGGTAGAATATTTTCCCGCGGTAGGTTGCCATTACCTTCTGCGGTAGATCGGTTACCAACCAGTGCTATAGAATCCAATCTGTTCTGCTATTTAACCCATAGCTGGAGGGAGAAGATTTTGATTCATAACTTTCTCAAGGATATTTGCGTGTAAGGGAATGGAACGAATTCAACTGGAAATCGAACTCGGCTCTCCGATTTCTCGTTCAGAGCCGATAGCCACTAAATTACGTTGTTTTACAGCAGAAAAATGGTAAATGAGGTGATATGTTTAAATGGATAGCTTTTTTTTGCTTTCTTTTTTTTTTTTCTGAATAAATTTTTTTCTTTGTTTCCAGGTTCAGTGTTTTGGAGCTTCAGTACGCAAAAGGCTTACAAAATGTCGGCGGAGTTAAATGGAAAATGTGTCTATGTTTATGCGCGGTGTTTGCTATTGTTTACTTCAGTTTATGGAAAGGTATCAAAAGTTCCGGAAAGGTGAGTCTCCTTAATCATTTGATTAAAAAAAATATTAATTATAATTAGTGGGGGATCAGTTTATTACTTTATAACAATATAAAACAGATCACCCACTTTATGCCCAGTATAAGTTTTAATTGTTTCCAATTATTTTATTCAATCAGTCAGTTAAGTGCCATACGTGATACACGCTTTGGGTGATCATGTCTCGAAAGAGACATAACTGAGTGGGCAGAAGATTATCCCGCAGTAGGTTGCCATTGCTTTCTGTGGTAGACTGGTTACCGACCAAGGCTGCAGAACCCAATCTATTCTGTTATTTAACCCATAACTGGAGGGAAGAGACAGATTAATACCTTTCCCAAGTGTATTTGTGCGTAAATGAATGCAAATAATTCAACTGGATTTCGAACCCCCATCTCCGATTTCTTATTCCGAGCTGACATCCACTGCGCCACAACGCACATCCTGATATACGTGTTGATATAGGTGTTATAATAGACACAATGTTTCGAGCAACCCTCTGGTCATCATCAGATGTCCATAAATTATGATAAGTGGCACGAACCCACTAACATAATCCAGTTGTCAAAATCCATCTGACACTGAATATAAAAGGCTCCAAAAATACACCACTAAATACCTACGGTGGCGTCGTGGATATAGTAGCGTGTTAGTATCATCTTGTAGTAATGAGTTCGATTCTTAGTGAGAGTACCAAATTCCAACATGAAAGAACAATAATTCATTTCACAGGATATTTCGAAATAATCAACGAGATAATTAAAACCAGCCAAGCTACGGACACCTGGTGATTACCAGAGGGTCAGTCAGTCAGTTAAGTGCCATACGCGAAACACGCTTGGGCGATCATGTCTCGAAAGAGACATAACTGACCGGGCAGAAGATTATCCCGCAGTAGGTTGCCATTGCTTTCTGCGGTAGATTGGTTGCCAGCCAAGGCTATAGAACCCAATCTGTACTCTTATTTAACCTATAACTGGAAGGAAGAGACGGATTAATACGTTTCCCTAGGGTATTTGCGCGTAAGTGAATGAAATGAATTCAACTGGAATTTGAACTCGGCTCCCCGATTTCTCGTTCCGAGCCGATATCCACTGCACCACAGCGCACATCCTTATGTTACCAGAGGGTAACATTGTTATAATGTCTATTATAACACCTATATCAACCAAAATGAGAACAAAGTTCAAAATAATTCCAAGATAATTGAAATTTACTCATCTCAGAAATAAATACAATTCAAGAAAGAAATGCAATAAAATTTGTTTTCTTTCTCTTTAAACATGACTAGCAGTATAGCCCCGCGTTGCCCGGGTGTAAAGAAAGCTTTAAAACTAATCTATGGTCCTGGTACTCAGACTCTTTGGACATTGGCACGAAAGACTAAAAAGTAATAATCGTTTCCAGTTAAAGCGAAAACGTAAACTGAAAGAAAAATGAATGGATGTAAGTCAAATTTTGATCTCCTGGTGTCGATATCGAATAAGTTTTTCGTCGTAAACTGAATTTTGAAGGCTAAATAAGTCCTCTGAGTAAATGGTATCACGGCTGAGACTAAGGACTAAAATTATACCTACTTAGAGCCAAACCCGAAGCAAAAACTAAAATAAAAGGGCTGAAAAAAAAATACAGATATACAGGCAGATAAACAGACACACACACAAACATCTTGCCTTATATATATATATATATATATATATATATATATATATATATATATATATATATAATCGATTTTCTGCACTATTGTAAGAACTGCAACCTTGAAACTTCTGAATATCATTTCTTATGTTTTTGTCTATGAGTGTATGAAATTTGATTAAAATCGGGCCACTACTTCTATAACCCGAATTTTTCGATTATCGATTTTCGATATTTATCGGGGGTACCTCAACGCAAAACCTAGCTAAGGACACTTGCAGACGCTTATAGTACAACTGTGTAAATTTTCAAGAAAATCGGTTCAGCTGTTTTGGAGTCTATAGGTAACGGACACACACACACACACACACACACAAAACAAATTTTCTTTTATAAATAAGTTTAGATTTAGATAATCTTATAAAAACTATCAACAACCAAGAGAAAACCTAAATAAACAACAGACGTATGGTGATTTCTTTTTCTTTGTTCGTGAAAGAAAGCCGTGGTCATTACATTAGAATAACTTTTTATATGAATAAGTAATGATTACCACTCACCTTCACGAGAAAAAGTCGAAAGTCTTTGCACGTGAATTGAATGTAATGAACGCGACCAGCTGATTTCTTGTTTTTAAAATAATGAACCATTTAAATAATATTTTGCCCACTGTGAATGATTTAACAAATTTTTAAGATTTGTTTCTTAATTTTCTTCAAATTTTTATCACTGTTATGAATGCTCTATTTAATATGAAGTTTTAATTTGAAATCTTAAAACAATCACCAGTAAAAAAAATAAAATAAAATAAAATAAAATAGAATATAGTTCAAAGGGTTTGGCAGAAATTTGAGGTTTAATACATTTTGTTTTCATTGGTTCAACTAAGCTCAAGAATTCTTCGAACCACGACTCTTTTAGACCTCTGTTCACTAATCTAACTTCTGAGCTATCACAAAAGAACATCCCAGTGGATGCTGCAATTAAGTTGCAATATGAACGAGAAGAGGAATGATGCTGGATGAAAAAAAAAGAAGTGGAAAACAAGGAAAATGATGGGCGAGAGTAGAATCAAAACTCAATTGATTGCATTGGCTTTCCGGAACAACTCAAAGAGAAAAGCAAGTCTGCAAAATGGTTAGAATATTGCCAAATCCCGTTTCTCTTCTGATTAATTCTTGGTTTGTCCTTTACATAATCATGACAGAAAACGAGGTAAGGTGAAAGGTTTGAAGCTTAAGAATTAATTGTCTGCTTAGTCTTGTTCAGTCCTCACGTATATATATATATATAAAAACATGTTACGGAAATTAACAAATTTTAACGAAACTTGGTTATAAGCAACCGACAATTTGTAATGAATTATTTTTACCGATACTCGTATTTAAGTAGATATTCTGTTTTTAATTAAACAGTATTTTTATATTTATCGGCCTGATTATTTACGATAAATTTTTATTACGAAAATGTGTTCTATCCAGCAGGATTCGAACCTGCGACCCCTATTACATAGGGGAAGCATACCATTTGATCTGGTACCGTCTTGACCACTCGACCATGGATAGCCACTTGATCAGACGAGGTTTTTATCATGCTTATATAACACAATTTTCGATGTTGCCGCAAACAAGCATATCTGCTCCGAAATGTATCGTAATGTCAACAAATGTAAACATGTTACGGAAATTAACGTAAAATTAGTTTCGTTAAAATTCGTTAATTTCCATTCATTTTTCTTTCATTCTACTGTTTTCGCTTTAAATGGAAACAACTATTGCTTTTTAGTCTTTCGTGCCAACGTCCAAAGAGTCTGAGCTCCAGGACCATGGATTAGTTTTAAAGCTTTCATTACACCCGAGCAACGCTGGGCTATACTGCTAGTCTCATAGATTTTATTATCTATTGGAAATCAGGCAAATATTACGATTAGTATTCAGTTACTAACGTAGGGTTCTTGATAAAGTGAAGCTCATATGTAAGATGTAAATGCAATGCTAATGAGGTTCTGGGCATGATGGTAAACTGCATCCGGCAGTAAGGCCTCTGATTGGGATGTTGTGAGGAGCATAGAAACCCCTCTTAACTGCCGTTGTTTCCAGGTCCAGCCTGGCTCGGAGTGGTAGCACATGTTAGAGTTCCAGCTATGGGCAAATATTTAACCCCAAACTGGAGTCAAAACACTATGAAAATATAAAAATACACTTTTATAGAAATATATACATAAAAATAGACTTTTATAGAAAAATATGCATTTTTGAAGGAAAAATTATAACCACAGCACATTTTTGAAAGAAAATATTATTCTCAGCAAAACAGTTTTGAATACAAAACTAAAATACATTTTCAGTTTTCTAAAATAAAAAAGAATAAAAATATAAATTTTCGTTAAAATCTGACGAAATCAACTTTCTCACTATAATCGAACATTAAAAGAATTCCTTAAAACCCTATCTTTTTGGCATTAAGTAACCCGTCTACAGCTATATCGTGTTAAATACACAGGTTCCCGTCCGATCACCGAAGTAAAACAACAGCGAGCCTGGTCAGTACTTAAATGGGTGACCATTTGGGAATACCAGGTGCTGTAAACGTAAGGACCAAGAATGATCCACCGGTCCTCCAGTTTTGGGGATTGAGTGCAGGGCTAACAACCCTACCCCGTAAAAAACAGTTTGTTACAGAAAAGTTGCTGCCCTATGCACCATCTGGGTGTGATGGATAAATAATGATGATTAAATAACCCAAAGAGGTTTTGATATGCCGTTAAACAAAACTCAAGCAATGCTAATGATTTTACTACAGGATTTCATTTGTAATTAAAAAGGAGTTTTTATGGTCAGGAATGAAGACAAGTTTGATATAATGTAGTAGAATGTTAATTTTTTTATTAAAATTTGTTGTAGTATCAATTAAAACCTAAACTAGTACCATATGTTAACTTTATTGACAATAGGGAGCTGCTATATATATTGTCAATGATTTTACAATAAATAGCATCACAAGACTTTTTACTGTATTTAACAAAATTTGACTAAAGAAATACATTCTTAATTATTATAATTAACGGTAAATATTTTCTAGTAAAGTGATTTATTGTAAATCCTTCCACTAAAATAATGCACTATACATATCTTTACTGTAGTAATGCATTGTAAATTTTAACCTATTCTAATATATTGTAAATGTCTTCACTATAGACATTGTAAATGTATTCAATATAGTCAGTTAAGTACCATACGTGATACACGCTTTGGGCAATCATGTCTCGAGAAGAGATAGATTATATTACATTATTATATTAAGTATAATTAGTGTGGGGTCAGTTTATTACTTTATAACAATAGAAAACCGACTCCAACTTTATGCCCAGTAGAAGCCCTGATCATGTTTCCAACTATTATATTCAATCAGTCAATTAAGTGCCATACGTGATACACGCTTTGGACGATCATGTCTCGAAAAAGACATGAGTGACTGAGCAGAAGATTACCCCGCAGTAGGTTGCCATTGCTTTCTGCGGTAGACTGGTTGTCAGCCAAGGCTATAGAACCCAATTTGTCCTATTATTTAACTCATAACTGGAGGGAAGAAACGGACTAATACCTTTCCCAAGGGTATTTGTGCATAAGTGAATGCAAGAAATTCAACTGGAATTCGAACTCGGCACCCCGATTTCTCGTTTCGAATTCGAATTCCAGTTGAATTCCTTGCATTCAATGTAGTAATTTATCGTAAATTTATTCCCTATACTAATGCTTTGTAAATGTCTTCACGATAGTAATGTATTTCAAATGTCTTGCATATACTCATACATTGTAAATATTTTTACTGTACTAATGCATTGCAAATGTGTTCCTTATAGTAAAGCATTGTGAATGATTTCATTAGAGTAATGAGGTGTAAATTATTTTATTATAGTAATGCATTGTAAATGCATTATTATAATAAGATTATAGTAAGTATTTTATATATATATATATATATATATATATATATATATATCTGTAAATTCAGATAAAACTTAGAGGTGAAATAGCCATTTTCAATATGTCATTTTAAGACATGCATTCTCAGTCCCGTTTAAACAAAGAATGAGTTAAAAATTCTAAGCGCAGAGGTTTGCTTTAGTAAATGAAGGTGTTGGGGGATATTGGTTTTTATAGGGTTAAGCAAAGTATTTTTACTGTAGAAATGTACTGCTTTTTGCAGGTTGTTTGGGTGACAGCAACGTTACCGTACGTTGTCTTGTTTGTTCTTTTGATTCGTGGATGCACTCTCCCGGGTTCGCTTGATGGGATCATCTTCTACCTAAAACCGAAATGGAAAAAACTGCTCAACGCAGAAGTGAGTACATTTTTTTCTTTTTTTGTAATTCATTTTCTTCGTAAACTGAGCGTGGAGTCTGTTGCTTTGATAGACACAAACCAACATCTATTCTAAATACTGGATATCTATTGTCCCCCGTCCTGGGTATGACGGTAAACTGACTCCAGCAGAAAGACATCTGATTTGGGAGGTTGTGAGAAAAATAGAACCACCTTTTAATTGCTGTTGTACCCAGTTTCACTCTTACCCAGAGTGGTAGTACCTGTTAGGGTCCGAGCTATGGGCAAATAGTTAACCCCAAAACTGGGGTCAAAACACAATGAAAGTATAATAATACACTTTTATAGTAGGCATCTACGCTGACGACACTATGGTTTACTCTCATCTCGATCAAAAATCTGCCGAGGCTGACAAAGCAAACCTCGCTGCCAGGCTTTAAAAGAACCTCCAATCCGTGGTGGACAGGGGTAAGAAATGGCTCGTAAATTTTAATGTTTTCAAAACGAAGCTGCTATCTATTAACCCTCTAGGGCCATTCGTATCATATTTGATACAGTATTTCCCTATAAGGAAACATTTGGTATTTCCCTATAAGGAAACATTTGGCATTCATTGACTGAGCAGTCAGTACTGCTTTCATTTTAAATTTATAAAATATTTCTCTTAAAAAAATGTTCAGGAAAATATTTCTTTCAAGGCTTGTTTTCATACTGTATCAAATATGATACGAAAGGCCCTAGAGGGTTAACCATCACAGACAATCGTTCCTTCCGCCCATTAACATGGATCAGGCTTCTCTCCCTGAAAGTAAAACATGGTGCTTCCTCCGATTAACTCTCACATCGGACCTCAAGTGGAATAACTATATAGAATCCATGGCTGAATCCGCTGCTAAGAAGGTCGGTTCTCTGTGTAGGGCCAGAAAGTTTTTTCCGTCCGAAACAATCCTGCACATATACAAATCTACCATCCGCCCGTGCATTGAATATTGCTGCCATATCTGGTCGGGTGCTCCTGCTATCCACTTAGGTGTCCTCGACCAAATCCAACGAAGAATCTGTAATGTGATCGATCCTGACTTGGCAGCTAGCATACAGTCGCTTTCTCACCGACGCAATGTGGCTTCCCTGTGTCTCTTTTACAAATATTTCACGGTTTCTTCTCCGATGAACTTAGCTCACTGGTACCCTCTATATATGAATTTCTTCGGGCAACAAGATTAGCAACTAGGTCCCACCCTTTTACTATGAAACCAATAATATGTACACGCAAATTCTAATCCATCAGCTTCTTTTCTCGCACTTCCTGCCTGTGGAATTCCCTTCCGCATACTTGCTTTCTCGACAGCTATAATCCTCAAGAATTTAAATGTAAAGTCAATAGTCATCTCCTGACTCACTAACTTACATCCTCTCTTTCATGCTTTTTTCCGTTCACCCCCCCTTTCATCAGTATTCTCTTCCTTCTCATACTCTCTTTCTGACAAGCCCTATAACCTGTCACATAACTTTCCTCCTATGTAACCCCTTGCACAGAAGTGGCAGTAAAATAACTTGCTTAGAGGCCACACGATTATAAAAAAAAAAATAAATAAAAATGATAATGCGTGTTTTTTTTTGTTTTCTTTTTTTTCGTATTCTAAGAAAATTAAAAATCCTATCAAGATTCATTATTGGTGACAACTATCTCAGCAACATAAGATATGCAGATGACACAGTGCTGATAATAGCCACGGTAATAAAGCCACAGAAATTCCTATGGAAGGCAGTGACGAAAAATGAGAAGAAGGATTAAAATTCAACACAAGAAGACAGAATGAGTGTCTATTAGCAAAAGGATAATCCCAAAAAGTGAATTACAAATTGAAGGCATCAAAATAAAATAAGTACAACAATTTTAAATATCTAGGAAAAGTTTTAACTACGGAGGAAAGAGTGACACTGAAATCAGAAGGTGAATTGGGATAGCCAAATATGCATTCAAAAAGCTAAGCAGAGTATTAAGAGAAAAGAAAAACTTTATTAGAAACAAATAAAAGGAAAGAGTAATGAACAGTTAAATCTGGGAAGTGTTTTAACAAAGGACGGAAAGTGTGACACTGAAATCCGAAGGTGCATTGCAATAGCCAAATATGCATTCGAAAAGCTAAACATAGTATTAAGAGAAAAGAAAAACTTTATTAGAAACAAATAAAAGAAAAGCGTAGTGAACACTTAAATCTGGGAAGTGTTTTAACAAAGGACGGAAAGTGTGACACTGAAATCCGAAGGTACATTGGGATAGCCAAATATTCATTCGAAAAGCTAAGCAGAGTATTAAGAGAAAAGAAAAACTTTATTAGTAACAAATAAAAGAAAAGAGTACTGAACAGTTAAATCTGGGAAGTGTTTTACCAAAGGACGGAAAGTGTGACACTGAAATCCGAAGGTGCATTGCAATAGCCAAATATGCATTCGAAAAGCTAAACTGAGTATTAAGAGAAAAGAAAAACTTTATTAGAAACAAATAAAAGGAAAGAGTAATGAACAGTTAAATCTGGGAAGTGTTTTAACAAAGGACGGAAAGTGTGACACTGAAATCCGAAGGTGCATTGCAATAGCCAAATATGCATTCGAAAAGCTAAACAGAGTATTAAGAGAAAAGAAAAACTTTATTAGAAACAAATAAAAGGAAAGCGTAGTGAACACTTAAATCTGGGAAGTGTTTTAACAAAGGACGGAAAGTGTGACACTGAAATCCGAAGGTACATTGGGATAGCCAAATATTCATTCGAAAAGCTAAGCAGAGTATTAAGAGAAAAGAAAAACTTTATTAGTAACAAATAAAAGAAAAGAGTATTGAACAGTTAAATCTGGGAAGTGTTTTACCAAAGGACGGAAAGTGTGACACTGAAATCCGAAGGTGCTTTGGGATAGCCAAAGTTGCATTCGAAAAGCTAAGCAGAGTCATAAGAGAAAAGAAAAACTTTATTAGAAACAAATAAAAGAAAAATGTATTGATCACTCAAATTTCTAATTATCCATGTTGCTATCTCTCTTTGTTTTCTCTCTGTAACAATGTTCAGTCGCCTGTCTTCTAATATAATTTTCCCACTCTTTTTTAACTCCCCCGCACACTTTTCTTTCTTCATTTTTCTTTTCCTTCATACACTTTTCTTTATTCATTTTTTCTTTTTTCCTTCATATTCATACACCGGAAGTGACCTTCCGCTCTATGAATATCTTTTTGGAATTTTTCCATTATAAACGGTCTCTGACGAAGCGAATATACTCCACAAAATGATCTTACGACTCATGTAATTTTCGAACTTTTATTTTATATATATATATATATATATATATATATATATCCAATGGTTTTTATTATAAGGGAGAGGATAAATAATAAATATATTATCGTTAGTTCACAATCGCCAGCGGGACCCCAGGGGCTCGGTGGTGGAAGAAACAGACTTTCATTCTTTTTTCTTATGATCCTTTTAATAGGCTTTCAGATAGCTTGGTAGCGCCCAGAAGCTCATATCTGACAGGCGATAAACATGGAATGTGGTGTGGTGGCCCTCGGTCCGTAAATACCCTCCCAGGTTTTGAATTTAGAATTCTCATTCTCCCAAACGGGTTGCCACCCAAAGCTATATAATCCAGCCTATCTTGCGTTTTTACCCATAGCTGGGGGTAGAAGAGATGGATTCAAACTTTTCCCAAGATTATTAGCATGTATTAGAATGTAATGAACTCAACTAGAATTCAAACTCGGTTCTATTATCTTGTAAATATAAAAGTATACTTGTAAATAAACTGTTTAATATTTTTATTATTGATTTTCGAGAGAATAGAGAATTTTTTTTAAATCGTGTTACCCCAAGCAAGGCATTCCACTGCCACTATAGCGCTGGGGGGTTACATAGAGCGAGTGGTTATAGGAAATGTCAGAAGGAGGGTGATAGACGAGTTATGATGTACATAGGGAGAGAGTTGGAGAGAGTGGGTGTGAGTTAGTGTGTTAGGAGGTGTCTATTGACCCTCCATTTAAACTCCTGGAGGTTGTAGCCGTCGGGGAAGCAAGCATGCGGTAGGGATGAATACACCCAACTTGATATGTTTGAGATTTATTAAAATTATAAAATAACTTTTTAAAAAATAAAAGTTTTCAAGGGTGTGACACGAGATGTCAAGAGAAAACGCCTCTTTTGATATATCTTTCTTTATTTGCAGGTGAGTTGGTTGCATAATATGAATTGTTTATTTAACGATATATTACGGAAATTAACGAACATTAACGAAATGGTCTTTAAACAACCGACAATTTGAAATGATTTGTTTGAACATTATTTTTGATAGCTACTCGTATTTAAATAGATATTCTGTTTTGTAATCAAACAGTATTATATATTTATTTCTACCGGCCTGATTATTTACGATAATCATCCATCCTGTTATGGAAATTAACGAAGATTAATGAAACTTGGTTATAAACAACCGACAATTTTAAATGATTTGTTTGAACATTATTTTTTATAGCTACTCGTATTTAAGTAGATATTCTGTTTTATAATTAAACAGCATTATATATTTATTTCTACCTGCCTGATTATTTATGATACATTTTTGTTACGAAAATATATCTCATTCAGCAGGATTCGAACCTGCGACCCCTATCCACATAGAGGAAGCCACCAATTGATTTGGCATGTCTTAGATCTCTCGACCACGTATAATCAACAACATATCAACTTCTTATGAGTTATTTAATGCCGAAATTTTATTTTTTGAGGATCTTTGAAATAATAAAAATATGATATATGTTATTCTGCTTTCACAATTGAATACATGGTAGATGATACTCAGCTTTTGTGCATATACTTGCTTGTTTAGACATAATTACGAGAAGCGATATATGTGTGTTTTACATTGTAGTTTTGTTGAAGTTATGTTTTGGAATACAGTTTCATTTGTTAATGAAATTGTAGGATATCATATGGATTAATATGATGAAAAAGTTGGTTGGTCGATTTTGTTTAGTAGCATAGTAACCTCTATGGGGTATTTAATGCCGAAATCTAAATATTTTGAAAAGTTTCATGGTTCAACTAAATATATTTTAAACGCAATACTTCCATGACTTCTGCTCAAACGAACTTAAGTCACTAGTGCCTCTGCAACAGGTGTTTACTCGTGCAATCAGACTGGCAACTGAGTATCACACATTCACAGTTAGATCAACCAAATGCAGACGACAATTTTATTCCTGCAGCTTCTTTTCTCGCACTTCCCGCCTGTGGATCTCGCTTCCTTATTCTTGCTTTCCTGACGGCTACAACCTCCAGGAATTTAAATGCAATTTCAATACTCATCTCTTAACAACGTGACTCTAGTTCTTTCTACACCACCCTGTATATCCTTTCCTTTCTCTCCACCTTTGCAACTGTCATCACACCCGTATTCCCTTTCTTCTCTTGCTCCTTTTTAAATGGTTTGTCCTTCTCTTCACTCTCTTCTATCTAGTGCTTTTACTCTTATGTAGCCCCCTGCACATCAGTAGTGCTACCGCCTTGCTCGGGGTGATATGGTTAAAAAAAAATTGTATGCTTTCAGACTTGGGAACCACAGCAATTAAGGGGTGGTTTTTTTTTTGGTTTTTTTTTTTAATCATATCACCCCGAGCAAGGCGATAACGCCACTGATGTTCAGGGGGCTACGTAAGAGTGAAAAGATTCGGAAAAGAGAAAGCCGGAAACCACATCCTAAACAGGGAACAAGGGATGAGCCTCTACATCTGTACAATAGACGTGGGTGGAGTGTGAACCGGGCGATAGTTTAAAAGCTCTAATCTCCTGATCATAGGCCCTCATGTCTGATGTAGTTTATAGTCATACTCAGGAGTAATATTTGTTACCGCCATAATTGTTGCCGCCACAATAATAAATAGCCTATTCCGAGACAATATTTTCACATGGTACTAAATAGTTTAAGGTCTGCCAGAAGGCATAGTCATAGAGCTGCTGATAGCCCTGGAAGAATTTGGTACAGAAAAAATTACTGAAATAATAAATGAAATTTATAATAGTGGGATTATACCAGATGATCTCAGCAAGTCTATCTTCATAGCACTACCTAAGAAGCCAGGAGCAAACTAGTGCGAACTCCACAGAACCATCAGTTTAATGAGCCATATAACAAAACTGATCGTCCGAATCCTGATGAATAGAGCGAGAAGCAGAATCAGACCAGAGATAGGACAAGAACAGTGTAGTTTCGTTAAAGACACGGGAACAAGGAATGCCTTATTTATGATTACGATGCTCTCCGAAAGGGCAATACAAATGAAGAAGGACTTATACATGTGCTTCATTGATTAGGTGAAGGCGTTTGACAAAATACGCCACAAAGAACTGATGGAGATGCTCGGCAGCCTGGACATATTTGAAAAAACTTGAGAGTAATAAAAAATCTTTACTGGCAGCAAACCGCTTGCATACGGACAGGTAAAGAATTGAGTAGATATCTGTTGAGTTGTGCAGGTAATAACAACGAAACAACAGAAATATAAATATAATAAAATGCATTACGGAAAAAAGGTGTTTAGAAAGTTGGTTAGTATAATACAAGGTATTAATATGTTCGTCTTGTACGTGGTAGAGTGCAATTAATTACTTCCGGTTTACAACCGGAAATACACGACTGACTCGTCATCTGTACTGATCTGAAAATCGACTCTAGTCCTTCCGGCACTACCACCATATATAGTGCCTGGAACAGTTCATTATACTTCAGAGGTGGAGAGCGCCCTAACAATATACAAAGATAGAAAGGAGCGTAAGACAGGGATGTGTCTTTTCACCGGATCTGTTCAACTTGTACAGCGAGAATATTTTGAGGACCCTAGAAGTTATGTAATCGGAGGCCACAATTTAAACAACCTAAGGTACGCAGATGATACAGTGCTGATAGCAGACACAGAAAGGAAACTACAATACCTACTACAAAAGGTAGCAGAAGAAAGTAACAAGAAAGGACTAGAAATAAACTGCACGAAAACCGAATGCATGGTCATCAGTAAAAAGAGCAGCCCAAAATGCCAAATACAGGTCGGAGATACCAGAATCAAGCAGGTACAAAAATTTAAATACCTGGGAAGCGTTATAACAGAAGACGGAAAGTGCGGCACAGAGATCCGAAGGCGAATTGGCATGGCGAAGGAAGCATTCCAGAAGTTGAGTAAGGTATTAAGAAACAGGACAATTTAGATAGAAACTAGGAAGAGAGTACTGGATTGCTACGTACTGTCCGTCCTTCAATATGACAGTGGATGCTGGACAATACTATCAAAGATGAAGGAAAAACTTGAAGCAACTGAAATGTGGTTCTACAGAAGGATGTTGCGAATATCATGGATCGAGCATGTGAACAATGATGAGGTCTTGGAAATGATGGAAATAAAAAAAATTAATACTGAGCATCAGGAAGAGACAGGTGAAGTTCCTGGGACACGCAATGAGGAAGGAGGGCTTGGAGAACCTGATACTAACAGGCCAGATAGAGGGGAAAAGAGACAGGGGAAAACAACGGATAACATATTTGAAGGACCTAATCAGGTGGATGACGGAACGAGGATTGTATGGTGTAACAGAAGGCGTGCTCAGAGCCACCAGGGATAGGGAAACGTGGAAGGCCATGATCGCTTACGTCCTGAAGGGACACGGCACATAGAAGAATATCTACAGCAAAACAAAACCAGGTATTTTTGACATCTGCCCATATAAATGGATTTTATATCACATGTATTCGTGAATGTTAAAAAATAATATTACTTGCCAGGAATAAAAGAGTCATATTACTGTGTTTTGAGTCGGACGTGCATATCTTTCTTACTGTAATCTACCTACTGTACACACCCGTGTATAAGCCGACTTTGTATAGTGCGACCCCTGAATTTATTGGCATTAGTTTTAAACCCTCCAAAAAAAAAATATCACCTGTGTATTGGACAACTGGTCAACTAAAATACTTATAATGTTAGCTGTGTATAGTGCGAACCCCTATTTAAAACTGATAATAAATATTCATTTGTATTAAAGCTATATTATAATCCGCAGCTATGAAAGTAGGCTCTCTATGTAGGGCCCTGAAATTCTTTCCGCCTGAATCTATCCTGCAATTATATAAATCCACCATCTGCCCGTGTATTGATTACTGCTGCCACATGTGGTCGGGTGCCCCTTCTATTCTCCTCGGGGTTCTTGACAAAATACAGCGAAGAATCTGTAATGTGATTGATACCGACTTGGCTGACCGCCTGCAGTCACTCTCTCACCGGCGTGACGTTGCTTCCCTGTGCCTCTTCTATAAATACTTTCATGGCTTCTGCTCTGACGAACTTAAATCACTGGTGCCCCCTAGATGTGAATTTGCACGAGATACTAGATTGGCAACTAGGTCCCACCCTTTTGCAGTGAAACCGATGAAATGTAACCGCAATTTCTACTCCAACAGCTTCTTTCCTCGCACTTCCCGCCTGTGGAATTCCCTACCGCATGTTTGCTTCCCCAACGGCTACAACCTCCAGGAGTTTAAATGTAAGGTCAATAGACACCTCCTAACACACTAACTCACACCCACTCTCTCCAACTCTCTCCCTATGTACATCATAACTCGTCTATCACCCTCCTTCTGACCTTTCCTATACCCAATCCCTCTATGTAACCCCCTGCGCTATAGTGGCAGTGGAATGCCTTGTTTGGGGTGACACGATTAAAAAAAAATTATACTACTTGAATATATACGCTATATATATATATTTGCTTACTTTTATTCATTTAAATTCTTTCATTTTATCTTTCAAACCATTTTTATTTTATTCCACTTTCCTTTTTTCTTATTTTTTAAGTGCCTGTCATTATCTTTTTCTCCTTTTCTTTTTCCTTTTTCTTTCCTTCCTTTCTTCATTCATTCGTTCATTTTTATTTATTTTTGTAATGTAGGTACCGCCACTTAATTGCAAAAAAAAAACAGCATGTTAAAACTTGATAAAAACAAAGTTTTATCATCAAAACATTTCTGCTATTATTAAGAGGAACGATCAAATTTTGTTGTCATTATTTCAAAAAAATTTTAATCCTTTCTAACGCGTTCAAAATTACGATTAAAATATCTTTTTTTTGTTTTGTTTTCTGTCTGCGATTCACGTTATATTTGCGTAATGTGACTGACTATTAAGCAAAGCGTAATATTACGCAAGTCGTTTTTTGGCGTTGAAAGACATTAATTTGAAAATTCTTGCAAAAATCAACCAATTGTCTGATTTTAATTAAACTTTTAGGACTTATTCACAAATGAATGAAAATTATTTATGTAATAATTTTTCTTTTTACATCTTAGTAAAAATCTATATATTTTTGTTTTACATCTGTAACCTCCTACTTCAGTTAATCGCATAAAACTTTTAGAAATACATTATTTATAACAATTTTTTATTTGCTATTTAAACGCGGGACTCATTGGGGAATGTAAATCATGTAATCTTTATTTTTTAATTAACGGACCATTTTTTCGAAAATCTGCTCCGAATAGTAAAATCAAAAATGGATTAAAACTACGCTATTTTTAATGTTGATAAACTTTTAATTGATTTTATAAATAATATAATTTTAGGATATCATATTCTGAGGAAGAAAAAATTTCGATGAATAATGAATTTTTATAAGGATTTTCATTTTTTTTTTCTTTGCTAATTAAAATTTCAAACTTCTTTTTAAATTTCTTCCAGCCACTCAGTGTCTTCGATTATTAATTCATTAAAAATAGGCTTTATTTACAAATCGGAAAGTCACAAACTCCTCTAGAATTCTTCTTCTTCTTCTATGTGCCCTGTCCTTTCAGGACGTAGGCGATCATGGTTCTCCACGTCTCCCTATCCCTTGTGGCTCCTAGTATGTTCGTTCCTGTTACTCCTGTCAACGCCCGTTCCGTCAACCACCTCATCAGGCCTTTCAAATATGTTATCCACTGCCTTCCTCTGTCTCTCTTTCCTTCTATCTGGCTTGTCAGTATCAGGTTCTCCAGACTCTCCTTCTTCATTGCGTGTCCCAGGAACTTCAGTTGTCTCTTCCTGATGCTCAGTATCAATTTCCTCTTTGTTGCCATTCTTTCCAACAGCTCATCGTTGCTTGCATGCTCAGTCCATGATATCCGCAGCATCCTTCTGTAGAACCACATTTCCGCTGCTTCCAGTTTTGTCCTCATTTTCGATGATATTGTCCAGCATTCGCTGCCGTATTGAAGAACTGACATCACGTAGCAGTCCAGCACTCTTTTCTTTGTTTCCAGTGAGATTTTCCTGTGTGTTAGTATTTTGCTCATCTTCTGGAACGTGTCCTTTGCCATGCCAATTCGCCTTCGGATCTCCGTGTCGCACTTTCCATCTTCAGTTAGGACACTTCCTAAAGATTCTAAAAATAATTTCTATTTTTTTATTATGTTAAACTGCACATTTTCTTTTACTATAGAAACTTATGAGACACTTATCATTAAAAGGTCAGATGTTTTAAGGGTTGTTCTCCTTACGAAATGTTAAACTGGGTTATGTCAACTTTTGATCACCATACTTCCAGATTGATTGATAGGTGCTGTCATCACCTACTTGATAGGTCAACGAGTCAGACCTTTGTGATTAAAAAATACTTTTATTCTAAATTTCATGCAATAAACAATTTTGTTTCAAATCAGATTATTTTAACTTTAAATTTGATAATTTTCGAAAAATGAAGAGTGAGAGATGTATATTTTATTTTTGCAAGATTTTTAAATCAGAGAATTAACTTTTGTTTATAAATAAGTTGATCGCTCTAAAAATTATCGAAAAATTGAAAATCTAAAAAAAAAAATCTAAACGTTTTAGATTCCAATGAATATAATTTCTGTTTGAAATACACCCGAGTATTTTGCTTAGTGGAAATATTAAATTTAATAATTTAGCTTTCAGTTAAGCTAAAATTAAAGTTTCAGGGAAAGGTTTTTATTTTGAGAAATTCAGTTTAAACCTTAGGTATCAAAAATTGGATGGAGGTACCTATGTAAACACCTTTACCTTTTTTTTTATTCAATGTTTCTGAAATGGAACCACCTTTTGTTATAGTTTATCTTTATTGTTTTCTTCCTTTCTTTTTTTTTTCTTTCAAATATTTTTTTTTTGTTTTTGTAATCTAGCCAAGTCATTTCTTTTGATTGTATTTTTTATTTGCTTGCCTTCCTTTTCTTCGAAATGTATCTTTTTTCCCAACAATCTTCATATATCAATTTCATTGCATCGGATATCTTAGGACCCTGTCTCATTGTCAGTCATCTTGGCATAATAGAAGCCACGTCGAGCACTTTTCTCCGCTATGTGTACCATGTGAAGCACTATTGTCTGCATGATACTTGAAATTAAGTTGGCTACTATATATATATATTGTAAGAAAGTGACAGAACATATAGATTTAAACCCACTGTTCAAGCATTTACTTTTAGAAAGAGTGCTCGATACAGAGTAGAGCTTAATGTTGTAATAGTTGTTACAGTGGTTTATAAAAGCATAGTATTACTACACAAAAATTTTAAAATGTTTGTGTAGTGATACTATGCCTTTATAAACCATTGTAACCACTATTACACTATATATATATATATATATATATATATATATTTGCCTGAAGATCCAATTGCCCTGAAGATCCAATTTGGTGAAACCTTGGTAGGTTCGTTGGCTCTCTAGGTTAGCTGCTTTCTTATTTATTTGCTCTACCTGTGTATTGAGCGCTTTACGTGTTAAGTTACTCGTCTCGGGCTTTTTTTTCTTTCGACTCGTACTTTGACTAATGTTCAAGTGCTTAGTTCGTTTCTTTTTTTGTTTCCATTTTTTTCCACTTCGCGTTTATACTCGGTGAGTTTTTCGAGACGTGTTCAAAGACAAATTTACAGTTATATATATATATATATATATATATATATATATATATATTAATGCAGGTTTCATTGAACAATACAGACAAGTTTTGTTTATCAATCCCGTGCAGGATCCGTCCACACCGTCTGATACACCTGATGGTGACACCGTTAGACGGTGTGGGCGGATCTTGCACGGGACTGATAGACAAAACTTGTCTGTATTGTTCAATGAAACCTGCATTAATGAAAAAATGCTGCCAAAATACACACAATATATATATATATATATATATATGGCCAATAGAATGTAAAGAAAACGAAATTCTATGATCATCAGTTATGGTAATGGTGAAATTAGTCGTTTCTCTTAAAACAAATTTTCAGGAAAATTGGTTCTTCAATTCCAGTAGCTGTTATGGATCTTTCCAATATTGATAGTCTTTCCTTTCTAACCTTTTGCTTGAAGTATTGTGGAATGTCAACATCTTATGCTAGTATTTCTTTTTTTACAGTTACATGTTATATCTATTTTATTTGTTGCTGTTTTTGAAAGTTCTCAAGTAAAATGGTTTCTATTATTTGGTACAGCTCTTTGTCTGCGATTGTATAGCGCCAGTCTCCGGTGTTCGATGGATTTTGTTTTTCTAAGAATCACATTTCATTTAAATTTTAAAATACTTTTTTTTTTCTTCTTTTAAGAAATTTATTTCTGTGTTTTTCTTTTTCGTATTTTTTTATAATCTATATCCATTTTTTATAATCTTTATCTATTTTTATAATCTTTATCCATTTTTATAATCTTTATCCATTTTTTATAATCTATATCCATCTTTTATAATCTTTATCCATTTTTATAATCTTTATCCATTTTTTATAATCTTTATCCATTTTTTATAATCTTTATCCATTTTTATAATCTTTATCCATTTTTTATAATCTATATCTATTTTTATAATCTTTATCCATTTTTATAATCTTTATCCATTTTTTATAATCTTTATCCATTTTTTATAATCTTTATCAATTTTTATAATCTTTATCCATTTTTATAATCTTTATCCATTTTTTATAATCTTTATCCATTTTTATAATCTTTATCCATTTTTTATAATCTATATCTATTTTTATAATCTTTATCCATTTTTATAATCTTTATCCATTTTTTATAATCTTTATCCATTTTTTATAATCTTTATCCATTTTTATAATCTTTATCTATTTTATAATCTTTATCCATTTTTATAATCTTTATCCATTTTTATAATCTTTATCCATTTTTATAATCTTTATCCATTTTTTATAATCTATATCCATTTTTTATAATCTTTATCCATTTTTATAATCTTTATCCATTTTTATAATCTTTATCCATTTTTTATAATCTATATCCATTTTTTATAATCTTTATCCATTTTTATAATCTTTATCCATTTTTATAATCTTTATCCATTTTTTATAATCTTTATCCATTTTTTATAATCTTTATACATTACATTTTATTGTCATTTTTCTTTTTCTTTTTAAAGGTTTGGATTGATGCTGCTGCTCAGATCTTCTTCTCCCTCGGACCAGGATTTGGAGTTTTATTAGCACTTTCGAGTTATAATAAATTTAATAACAATTGTTACAAGTAAGTAATAAAATATACGATTCTTCTTCCGTCTGCATACTCGTGGACCTATAATTATCGTATCTGCGCCCACTTATGAGTTTAAAAAAATTTCCACTTCCTGCTTATTCATTTTCAGAGAAACTTCCTAAAAAATATCTTCGAAGAAAATGGTTATTTACAATCGCGAAAATTATTTGGTACAGATTCTGAAACTTGATTCAAATTATAATTTCTTCAATTCTCAAACTTCATTCAAATTAAAAATTCATTCAATTCTAAAAATAATTGAATCATATCAAATCAAAATAATATTTTAGTCCTGTACCGTGATGTTTCTTTTTGTTAGTCTAAAAATAATCTGAGTCGTAAGCGGCACGAGTCGAATAAGCATACAAATCCGTTTCATCTCTGACTAATGGTTGGAAGAGCGAGTTGAGTCACTCTGGTACCACGCTTGGATGGTCTGCCGTTGCTTTATGCAGTAGACTGGTTGCCAAACAAGGCTGTAGAACATAATTTGTCCTGCTATTTAATTTATAGCTGGAGGGAGAAAAGACGGATTAATATCTTTTACAAGGGTATTTGCGCGTAAGTGAATCCAAGGAATTCAACTGCAATTCGAACTCGGCTCCTAGATTTTTCGTTCCGAGCCGATATTCACTGCTCAACAATTCATAACGAGTCGAGTAGCATACTTTAAAACTGCTATTTTTTTCTGCCACGGGTCAGTATGAACCTTTGCTATTGGATAGGTGACAACAATTCTCTCAAATTGTTTTTGTCATCGGAATGAGCTAGTGAAAAAAAAAATAGATATGAGAGGTGCTTAATGCCGGAGATTTATTACCCCGCGACAGCACCTCCCTATCATTGCACAAGGAATGAAAGGTTGGTCGTAATACTGATGCTAGTGCGGCCTGGTTCCGTAGACGCGGAAATTTTGGGCATTATTCTTGGGACTTTATCTTACTGCTTTTTTTAGAACTTCAATTCGTTCTTTTATATATCACTCAAAATATCTCCCAATTGTAACATTATATTTGTTGTATGTACAAGTTTGTAACGTTTTTGTTTCATTAAAAAAAAAAAAAGTTTATTTATTTAGTTTTGCCTGCCGGCCTGAATATTCAAGAAATCTTGTTAAAGAAAAATATGCGGCAGAATTCGAACCTGAGTCCATTTTTTTTATTTATTAATCCGACAGATTTAATCCTTTTAAATATTATTTTTAGTGGATACTCATATTTGAGTAGATGTTCTATTTATTTATTAAACAGTATATTTAGCTATTTTCTAAATAAGTAATGGATTTTTCATTTATTAATCTGACATATTTTTATCACTTTAAGTGTTATTTTTAGTGGATACTCATATTTGAGTAGACGTTCTGTTTATTTATTAAACAGTATATTTATTTATTTTCTAAATAAGTAATGGACTTTTCATTTATTAATCTGACATATTTTTATCACTTTACTTGTTATTTTTAGTGGATACTCATATTTGAGTAGACGTTCTATTTATTTATTAAACAGTATATTTACTTTTGCCTAAAATTGATTTCTTCTCTAGAAAAACGTTTTGTTTACGCTTGGATACAAAACTAGGCAGATAGAAAATTTCGAGAGTCTATGACGAGAAGAATTTCGCTGAAAGACACTATTCAGCCTTTCTTTGTCGCAACTCAGTGGGGCTACAATACATCTATTCACGGTGACCTCTTCTCAGAGTGGGGGACGCAGGGTAATAAATAAAAGAAGTGTCAATTCAATTCTACTCCTGCAGCTTCTTCTCTCGCAGTTCTCGCCTGTGGAACTCGCTCCCGTATTCTTGCTTTCCTGACGGCTACAACCTCCAGAAATTTAAATGCAAAGTCAATAATCATCTACTAACCACTGGACTCTAGCTCTCTCCCCAACCTTCCCTTTCTCTCCACCTGTGTATCTTTCATCGCACCTGCTTTCTCAGCTCTCTATTGCTCCTTTCTAACTAGTTTGTACTCCTCACTGTTTTCTAATTAATCTTTTTACAGTTATGTAGCCCCCTGCACATCAGTGGCATTTCCGTCTTGCTTGGGGTGAAATGATTAAAAAAAAACTATGAGTAGCCATTAAAATTAAAAAATAGAAATTAAACATTTTCTACTGAGTATTTGGACACTAGTTTTCAAAACAGAATTTACCTACGTCCTATTTTCTTATGTCTTCTTATGTCCTATTTTCCTATGTTGTTTTATGTCCTATTTTCTTATGTCGTGTTATGTCCTGTTTTCTTATGTCGTCTTACGTCCTGTTTTCTTATGTCGTCTTATGTCCTATTTTCTTATGTCCTGTTTTCTTAGAACGTTCTAATATATGCATTTATAATTACAATTTTACTGTTATTATTAAACTCTGTTTTTATATGAAGTCATTCTTTTCACCTTCTGGTTTTGTAAGCATATTCAAAGAGTTCGTCTTGTCAAAACAAAGACACTGCCGTGTGGCGTTTTATATGTGTAAAATGTTACAGTACTCGGAGAACCAGACTGGCGAAAAGGGCCCAATCTTTTACAGTTAGATCTACCAAATGCAGGCGACAATTCTACTCCACCAGCTTCTTTTCTCGCGATTCCCGCCTGTGGAAGTCCCTTCCATATAATTGCTTTCCTGACGCCTACAACCTCCAGAAATTTAAATGCAAAATCAATTCCCATCTCTTATCCACTTAACTCTAGCCCTTTCCACAACCCCCCGTGTATCTTGTTCTTTTTTTTTCTTTCTACCTTCGTAACTGTCTTCACTCCTGTCTTCAGATCTCTTGCCCTTTCTCTTTCTCCCCTGTAACTGGTTCGTTTTTGTCTTCACTCTTTTCCTGTCTAAAACTTTAACTCTCTTATGTAGCCCCCTGCACATCAGTGGCGGTACGGCGGTACCGCCTTGCTTGGGGTGAAATGATATATATATATATATATATATATATATATATATATATATATAATGCAAAGTCAATACTCATCTACTAACCACTGGACTCTAGCTATATATATATATATTTTTATAATGGCTATTTTGTAATAGTGGGGGCATTCACTAATATAATTGTTAATAACTTAAATATTCTATGTTTACTGTGTGTTAATATTTATTCTTTGATAATGGCTTATGTGAGCCGAAAGCTTAGACCCGATAAAAAAATCAACAATTACTGTGATTTTTTGTTGTCTTTCAACGATATCACCCTCAAGTATATCAGACGGTACGAACGGATCCTACACAAAATTAATAGACAAAACTTGTCTATATTATTCAATGAAACCTGCATTAATGAAAAAATGATGCCAAAATACACACACAATACATATATATATATATATATATATATATATATATATATATATATATAAGAGACAATGAATGTCTATTATGTTTAACCATAAGACTTACACCAGACAGATTTTATTCAACAATACAATAATCCTCACTCATACACACAGTAAAAAGAACCTTCAGATATTGGAGGCCATCTACATTAAATCCAAACAACCCACACTTAATAAAATAACGTTTAAATCTGGTCATAACACATTACATTGCATCTAAATATATGGTTCTGTTATCATTTCGAGCTCTCACGCGGTGTGACGTCATAGAACTGCATTACAAATTTACGAACTGCGTTTGCTATTTTTGGTAACTGTTATTGTTGTTTAGCAAAGTTTTACGTCAACACAAGATAAAATCGTCGCTGATGATGGATGCCTTTATCTTAACGTCCCTGTAGCCTCTCTGAAGATGGCTCATGTGAGCCGAAAGGTTAGAACCAACTTAGTAAAAAATTATCCAAATGTTGGAGAATTTTTGTCTTTATTTTCACCTGAAATTAAAGCCAAAATACGATGTTTAGAACGGCTCATGATTAAACATAATAGACATTCATTGTCTTTTATATCTAACAGTATATGTTTAGAAAATTATCTGCTGCCTCGATACACTATATATATATATATATATATATATATAGAGAGAGAGAGAGAGAGAGAGAGATTCATTGTATAATTTTCTACATGCAACATGTGAAAGAACGTGCGATACCCTGCCCTCGTCAGCCGGCGATCAGGGGAGGCAACAGTGTTTCGGTAACTAAGGTAGTATTGCCAACCCTGGCGCCACCAGCAGCTTTTGCGATCAGACAGGGCATTGTATTTTTCTTTTGTGTGTGTGTGTGTGCGTGTGTGTGTGTGTGTGTGTGCGTGTCTGTGTGTGTGTGTATGTGCGTGTCTGTGTGTGTGTGTGTGTGTGTAGAAGTGTCCGTCTTTTGCGATGTTTTTTACAACATAACATTTGCTTCTTGTTTGTTATAGTCTTTATGAAATAATCATTTGAGTTTTTTCTCTCATTTCAGAGACGCCATCGTTACTAGTGCTGTTAATTGCTGCACCAGTTTCTTAGCTGGATTTGCTGTCTTCTCTGTTCTTGGTTATATGGCCCATGTGCAACAAAAAGACGTTGGAGACGTCTCCAGAGATGGTAGGATACTTTCAGTTCTCATCTTCGTTTCTTAGTTATTTGGAAATTCTCAATTTATTATTTTAAAAAAATGGTTCATACCCTTGTTGAGTATTCTGGGTCTTTCAAATGTCCCATACCCTCACTCAGAGCTGACCTAGTTAGTGTTGATCTTGGCTTGTATCTAAATAGCTCACCCACAGCCCACCTATTCTAATCTCCAACTTCATGACCCCTTGGCCTACAAGCTGCTGTGAAGTCCAGTATATTACGGCTACAACCTCCAGAAATTTAAATGCAAAGTCAATACTCATCTACTAACCACTGGACTCTAGCTCTCTCCCCACCCCCGTATAACCTTCCCTTTCTCTCCACCTATGTATCTGTCATCGCACCTACTTTCTCAGCATTCTATTGCTCCTTTCTAACTAGTTTGTACTCCTCACTGTTTTCTAATTAATCTTTTTACAGTTATGTAGCCCCCTGCACATCAGTGGCATTTCTGCCTTGATCGGGGTGAAATGATTAAAAAAAAAAATTCCTCTCTCTCTTTCTTGATTTCTATCTTTCACTCTTTACTTCCTCTCTATCCTTCCTCTATCTCCCTCTTTCTCCCCCTTTCTCTCAACACCTCTATCTCTCGTTTGCTCGCTCTTCTCTCCCTCCTTCTCTCTCGTTGTCTTCCACTCTCCCTCTCTCTAAAATTCAATTTTAATAAAAAGTTGTATTAATCTACCCAGATGTATTGAGATTGCCACGAGCTACGAAGCCCCTACTATTGATAAACCTAATGCCAATTCAGTTTATCCAAAATGAGGGTTGTACCAATGTAGGACGTGTAAGCCATGAAAAAGAAGACCAAATCAATAAGAACTGAGCTCAAATTCTGATATATCGATAATCGATATATTAGGTTGTCCCAAAAGTTCGTAAACACTTGCGAAATGAGAGAAAAGCGATGCGTTAAGAGAGGGCAAGAGACAACGTCGGTTCCAAATCAAGATCGATTCGGCAAGAAAGTCATGCTGTGCGTTTGGTGGAACTTTGAAGGAATCGTGCATTTTGAATTGGTTCCGAATGGTCGTGCCATCAGTGCCGAACTTTACTGTCAGCAAATTGAACGGGTCTACGAAAAGTTGAAGCAAAAGAACCCGGCTCTGATCAACCGAAAGCGCGCTTTGATGCAGCAGGACAATGCCAAGCCACACACCGCCAGGAAGACCAAAGACAAGTTTGAAGAGCTGGACGACGTTGAAGTTCTGCCACATCCAGCCTACAGTCCTGAGTGTGCTCCATCAGATTACGGCCTTTTCCGCTCAATGCAACACTCTGAAGGGCCGCCGATTCGACTCGTTTGATGAAGCGTGTTTTAGGAAGCGTGTCAAGAATTCTTTGATACGAAGTCGGTTGAATGGTACTTTGACCAGATCCGAAAGCTTGCAGATCGATGGCAGAAAGTCTTGGAAAATCATAGTCTTAATTTTGAGCAATAATTTTTGTTGTTTTGGCGAGTAAAATTTAAATTTGTTGCAAGTGTTTACGAACTTTTGTGACAACCTAATAAGTTAAATTAAAATTCCAGTGTTTAGCCGGTGAACCGAATTCACGTTTTGACTCGTTAATGCAAATGTTGTTCTTGTGAAATGACTTTATTTTCGTAATGATAACGGTTTATCAGTGAAAAATGTCGAGGTGAATTTTTTTCCAAATTCTCTTATATATCTACCATTCCGTCGGCTTCTCATCCGACTTCAAACACACACAAACCTAATATCATAATCTTATCTTATTATTTAGCGTGTACGTTATGACCTGTCATAAATACTGGAATACAGGACCCCTTGATTAGTGCGGCTAATATGTACATTGGTAACTATAAAAAAAAATCAATGTTCAATTACTATGGTTAAAAGGAGGTATTTTTACGCACTAATCGAGTATTATTTATGTGATAACCGAATTTTAGAATATAAAACTGAATACTGTTGCCATATCTTCTATTCATCTTAAGATTCGCGACATGTATTTACTCGTGCTACTAGAATAGAATTTAGGTCCCACATTTTACTATCAAAAAAGTTAATTGTAATCTTCTCTTCTACACTATTTCTTTTCCCGCACCTTCTGTTTTTGGAATTCCCTATCATTTGCTTGCTATGCTGATAGCTACAATCTCCAAAAGTTTAAATGTAACGACAATCGCCATCTTATATCTACTAGATTACCATCCATCCCTCATCTTTTTTTGACATCTTCTGTGCCTTGTTTTTTCTCTCGCTGTAATCTCTTGCGCACCAGTGGCAGTTCTGCCTTGTTTGGGGTGAAATGAATATTAAATAAAACGCACTATCGAAGGCGCATTGATCCAGCGAATCCTGTATTCCATTTTAAAGACAAGAACATATGGAGAAGACATACCAGAGACGCTATCTAGATGCATCGAGAGAAAAAAGAATGAAAGAACGAGTGATGAAAGTAGAATAAAAGATGAAAATAGAAAGAAAGATGAAAAAAAAAGAAAAAAAGATGAACAACAAAGAAAGATGGAAAAGAAAGAAAGACGAAAAAGAAAGAATAAAGAAAAAAGAAATAAAACTGGAAAAAAAAAAGATGGAAAAGAAGGAAAGACAAAAAAAGAAGGATGGAAAAGAAAGATGAAAAAAGAAAGAAAAATGAAAAGAAAGAAAGATGGAAAAGAAAAATGATGAAAAAGAAAGTTGTAAATGAAAAATGGAAAAGAAGGAAAGATGGAAAAGAAAGAAAGTTGAAAAAAAGGGAAGATGGAAAAGAAAGAAAATCGAAAATGAAAGATGAAAAACAATGAAAGATGGAAAAGAAAAGGAGATGAAAAGAAAGATGAAAAAGAAAGAAAGATGGAAATGAAAGAAAGACTAAAAAGAAATAAAGTTGAAAATGAAAGATGAAAAAGAAAGAAAGATGAAAAAAGATAAAAAAGAAAAAATGGAAAAGAAGCAAAAATGAAAAGAAAGATGTAAAAGAAAGAAGGACGGAAAAGAAAGATGAAAAACAAAGAAAGATGAAAAGAAAGAGAGATGGAAAAGAAATAAAGATGAAAATGAAAGAAAGATGGAAAAGAGAGGAAGATGGAAAAGACAGAAACATAAAAAAAGAAAGATGAAAAAGAAATAAAGATGAAAAATAAACAAAGATGAAAAGGAAACAAAGTTGAAAATAAACGATGGAAAAGAAAAAATGGGAAAGAAAGAAATATGGAAAAGAAAAAGACGGAAAAGAAAAAAGATCGAAAGAAAGAAAAATTAAAAAGAAAGAAAGATAAAAAAGAAATAAGGATAGATAGAAAAGAAAGAAAGGAGGAAAAGAAAAAAGATGGAAAAGAAAGAAAAATGAAAATGAAAGAAAGATGGAAAAAAAGAAATGAAAATGAAAGAAAGATGATTAAGAAAGAAAAAAAAAGAAAGTTAAAAATGAAAAAGAAAGAAAGTTAAAAATGAACCATGGAAAAGAAAGAAGGATGGAAAAGAAAGAAAAATGAAAATGAAAGATGGAAAATAAAAAAAGATGAAAATAAGAAAAATGAAAAAGAAAGAAAGATGGAAATAAACAAGATGGAAAAGAAAGATGGAAAAGTAAAATAATGGAAAAGAAAGAAAGATGGAAGAGAAAGAAAGATGAAAAAGAAAGAAAGACAGATGGCAAAGAAAGAAAGATGAAAATGAAAGAAAGATGAAAATGAAAGAAAGTTGAAAAAGAATAAAAGATGAAAAAGAAAGAAAAATGGAAAAGAAAACATGAAAATAAAAGTTGGAAAAGAAAGAAAGATGAAAAACAAAGATGAAAAGAGAGAAAGATGAAAATGTAAGAAAGATAAAAATGAAAGGTACATGGAAAAACGAAAAAGATGTAAAAGAAAAAAAGATTAAGAAGAAAGAAAGATGTAAAAGAATAAAATGGAAAAGAAAGAAAGATGAAAATGAAAGATGAAAACGAAAGAAAGATGAAAAGACAGAAAGATTGAAATGAAAGAGAGATGCAAATAAAAGAAAGATAGAAAAAAGAAAGAAATATGCAAAAGAAAAAAGATGAAAAAAAATTGAAAATGAACGACGGAAAAGAAAGAAAAAAAAGAAAGATGAAAAAGAATGAAAGATGGAAAAAAATAAAAAAGATAAAAAGGAAGAATGATGAAAATGAAAGAAAGATGGAAAAGTAAGAAAAAAGGAAAAGGAAAATAGGAAAACAAAAAGATAAAAAGAAAGAAAAATGAAAAAGAAAGAAATTTGAAAATGAATGACGGAAAAGAAAGACAGATGGAAATAAAACAAATAATGGTAAAAAAAGAAAGATAAAAATGAAAGAAAGTCGAAAAAGAACAATGACTAAAATGAAAGAAAGATGGAAAAGAAAGAAAAAATGAAAAAGAAAACTCTGAAAAAGAAAGAGAGATGGTAATGGAAAAACATGCAAAAGAAAAATGATGAAAAGAAAGAAAGATGAAAAAGAAAGATAAAAAAAGAAATTTGAAAATGAACTATAGAAAAGAAAGAAAGATGAAAAAGAAAGAGAGATGGTAAAGAAAGAAAGGTGTAAAGAAAGAATGATGGGAAAAAAAAGCTGGAAAAGAAAGAAAAACGAAAAAGAAAAAATCTGGAAAAGAAAGAAAGATGGAAAAGGAACAATATGGTAAAGAAAGAAAGATGAAAAAGAAAGAAAGATGAAAAAAATGAAAATGAATGATAGAAAAGAAAGAAAGATGTAAAAGTAGGAAAGTTGGTAAAGAATGTTGGTAAATGAAAATGAAAGATGGAAAAAAAAAGAAAGACGAAAAAGAAAGAAAGATGAAAAACAAAGAAGGATGAAAAAGAATAAAAGTTGAAAATGGACGACCGAAAAGAAAGAAAGATGAAAAAGTAAAAGAGATGAAAATGAATGATGGAAATGAAAAAAAGATTAAAAAGAAAGAAAGATGAAAAGAAAGAAAGATGGAAAAGAAAGAAATATGAAAATGAATGAAACATGGAAAAGAATGAATGAAACATGGAAAAGAAAGAAAGATTGAAAAGAAAGAAAGATTACAAGGAAAGAAAGATGGAAAGGAAAGAAACATAAAAAAGAAAGAAATATGAAAAAGAAAGAAAGTTGAAAATGAATTATGGAAAAGAAAGAAAGATGGAAAAGAAAGAAAGAAAGATGGAAAAGAAAGAAATATGCAAAAGAAATTAAATGAAAAAGAAAGAAAGATGGAAAAAAGGAAAGATGAAAAAGAAAGATGGAGAAGAAACGATGGAAATCGGAAAGTAAGAAAGAAAGAATTAATTGATAAAAATGCATGAATTATAACTCTTTCTAACATTTCGCAAAATAGGCTATTTAAGCAGGTCCGTATTTTAAAAAGTAGTTTACTATAATGTATGATATTCTAAAGTCTGCGTGGACAGTTGAATCGGTTATTTTAGATTTAATATTAAAATCTAATCAAATTTTAAAACCCAAATAGAAAAATCATTCTATTAATATTTAATCTCATAATATGGGCTCATTAGAACTTAAATTCAAAATCTTGCCTTGAATATTGTTCTTCCCTCATTTAAAGAATTATTTTTTTGAAATCTTACGTCTTTATAAGAATAGCGTTTTTTTTTATTTTCTAAAAGAAATATAAGAGTATGATTTAATTCGCTCGGAAATCCGTCGAAGATTGGATATAAAATAGCTATCCATGAAACTCAGTGTTCAGATAAGTTAAGTTAATTATTTTTTTATCCAAGATTATTTTCTTCTACTCCAAAATTCACACTAATTTGCCCCCACCCCACCCCGCGTAAAAAAATAAAAACAAACAAACATTAGTATCCACAAAATAACGATTAAGGTAGTAGGAAATATATACATATATATATATATATATACATATTATTATTATTATGGACTCTCCCGCCAATTTCGACGTATGAGCGTCTAACACAGACTACCACACACAGAATTGTTTAAAGTGCTGAAGTCTTGTGTAGCACCATCCACACTTCAGATGTGCCTTGTGGCGCAGTGGATATCGACTCGGAACGAGAAATCGGAAAGCCGAGTTCGAATTCCAGTTGAATTCGTTGCAATCATATACGTGCAAATACCCTTGGGAAAGTTACTAATCCGTCTCTTCCCTCCAGTTATGGGTCAAATAACAAGACGGATTGGGTTCTATAGCCTTGGTTGGCAACCAGTCTACCGCAGAAAGCAATGGCAACTTACTGCGGGATAATCTTCTGCCCAGTCAGTCATGTCTCTTTCGAGACATGATCGCCCACGCGTGTATCACGTATGGCACTTAGCTGACTGGTAACAAACAATCGGTGCAGAAGTCTGCCACAGATCGCATGAACAACAGACCTCAGTTATTTAACCCATAACTGGAGGGAAGGGACGGATTAATACCCTTTCCCAAGGGTACCAAGTGAATGTAAGTGAATGCAATGTGTTCGACTGGAATTGGAACTCGGCTCACCGATTTCCCCCTCCGAGCCGACATCCACTGCACCACAACGCACATCCGTCAATAACGCTTACAGCAGCTGGTATTCCCAAGCGGTCACCCATCTAAGTACTGACTAGGCTCAACGTTGCTTAACTTCGGTGATCGAGCGAGAACCGGTGTATTCAACGTGATATGACCGTAAGCATGCATATATATATATATATGCATGTTTACGGTCATATCACGTTGAATGATATATATATATATATATATATAATAATAATAATAATTATTAAACCGACTCTGCGTGTATTCTAATCTCAAAATTTTATAGAAGGGACTTTCTAAGACCATGAATGACCAGCAGAATCTAAATCCGTTATTGTCCTCGGCTATCAAGCTTTGGGCAAAGAGGGGGAAAAAAAAGAAAACTGCGTGGGACCGACAATACATACGGTTCCTCCCAGTAAAAAAGAAAAAAAACCCTCTAACGGAACAAACAACCAGAAAAGAAAAGTGCTCGATACACACAACCGAAAAGTATTTAACTAGAAGGCAGTAACGCAGAGCAAACACACTAACAAAATAGCAAGATCGCCAAGACCTACCGCGGTTTCGCACAACGGCTCGTCAGGGCCCTGACGAGCCGTTGTGCGAAACCGCGGTAGGTCTTGGTGATCTTGCTATTTTGTTAGTATATATATATATATATATATATATATATATATATATATATATATATAGCCTCAACTACGATAATAATTCCTTTAAACCGTGCCATAAGGACAATGAAATCCCTAGCTATATCAATATTAATTCCAACCACCCTAATAATTAAATAATGAGGACGGTTAATATTAGAATAGGCCGGTTATCTTCTAACCTGAGAATCTTTAGCAATAACAAAAAACTAAGGCCATCCAGAGTAGCAGATATAAAGAGAAACCAACTTGTTTAGCACCGACTAGGAGGTCGGAATCGCAAAAGGCCCAAGGTAAACATAGAAAAAGGAAAATTAAGAGTTCTAGACTGCGACGTGATGTCAGTTCTTCAATACGGCTGTGAAGGCTGTGAAGGCTGGACAATATCATCGAAAATGAGGACAAAACTGGAAGCGGCCGAAATGTGGTTCTACATAAGGATGCTACGGATATCGTGGACTGAGCATACAAGCAACGACGAGGTGTTAGAAAGAATGGCAACAAAAAAGGAAATTGATGCTGAGCATCAGGAAGAGACAACTGAAGTTCCTGGGACATGCAATGAGGAAGGAGAGCCTGGAGAACTTGATACTGACTGGACAGATAGAAGGAAGGAGAGACAGAGGAAGGCAGTGGATAACATATTTGCAGGGCCTGATCAGGTGGATGACGGAACGGGGGTTGCCAGGAGCAACAGGAGCAAACATACTAAGAGCCACAAGGGATAGGGAGACGTGGAGAGCCATGATCGCCTACGTCCTGAAGGGACAGGGCACATAGAAGAACATATCGTTCAACCCCACCAGTCTGTAGACTATCAACTATTAACATTGGTAAGATCTTTCTTAAATTAATAAGTAAACATTTTCATAATGATAACCCTCTGAGTAAAGTATTTAATAGGAAAACTATCAAGATTAGTTATACGTGTATTAGTAATATATATATATATATATATATATATATATATATATATATATATATATATATCACATTAATTAGCTCCTACAATAACTAAATCTTGAAAAAGTCTGCTCCGATGAACCTAGCTCACTGGTACCCGCTATATACGAATTTCTTTGAGCCACAAGATTAGCAACTAGGTCCTGCACTTTTACTGAGAAATCAATAAATTGTAAACGCAAATTCTACTCCATCAGCTTCTTTTCTCGCATTTCCCGCCTGTGGAATTCTCTTCCGCATACTTGCTTTCCTGATAGTTACAATCTCCAAGAATTTAAATGTAAAGTCAATAGTCATCTCCTGTCTCACTAACTTACATCCCCTCTCTCATGCTTTTCTACATCCACCCCACTCTCATCAGTACTCTCTTCCCTCTCTTACTCTCTTTCTGACACTCCCTGCAACCTCTCACTCCTCAAAGCATTCCTCCTCGTCCACCCCATTCTCATCAGTACTCTCTTCCCTCTTCTACTCTCTTTCTGACACTCCCTGCAACCTCTCACTCCTCATAACATTCCTCCTCGTCCACCCCACTCTCATCAGTAATCTCTTCCCTCTTCTACTCTCTTTCTGACACTCCCTGCGACCTCTCACTCCTCACAACATTCCTCCTCGTCCACCCCATTCTCATCAGTACTCTCTTCCCTCTTCTACTCTCTTTCTGACACTCCCTGCGACCTCTCACTCCTCATAACATTCCTCCTCGTCCACCCCACTCTCATCAGTACTCTCTTCCCTCTTCTACTCTCTTTCTGACACTCCCTGCAACCTCTCACTCCTCACAACATTCCTCCTCGTCCACCCCACTCTCATCAGTACTCTCTTCCCTCTCCTACTCTCTTTCTGACACTCCCTGCAACCTCTCACTCCTCATAACATTCCTCCTCGTCCACCCCATTCTCATCAGTACTCTCTTCCCTCTTCTACTCTCTTTCTGACACTCCCTGCAACCTCTCACTCCTCACAACATTCCTCCTCGTCCACCCCACTCTCATCAGTAATCTCTTCTCTCTCCTACTCTCCTCCTGACACCCCCTGCAACTTCTCACTTCTCATGACATTCCTCCTTTGTAACTCACTGCAAAACAGTGGCAGTAAAGTGCCTTGCTTGGGGCGACACGATTATAAAAAAAAAGTGTAGTGAATCCAGTACAGAAAATAGGATTATACCCCACTGTAATTATATGTCTTGAGATAACTGTCCGGTTGAGGGTAAATGTAGATATCCAAATGTGATCTATCAAGCCACCATCTACCCTAGTGAAAATAAGATGAAAAGTAATGTTTATATTGGAATTTCGGCGGGAATTTGGAAGAAACTGCTTTATACACACAGGCACTCCTTCACTAACTCTAATTTAAGATATCAAACAATTCTTTCCCGAAAATTATGGGAATTAAAAGAAAATAACCTAAATCCACAGATAAAGTGGAAACTGATAGGCAAGGCAAGGACCCCTAATAGCTTAAGAGACAGATGTAATCTATGTTTAACAGAAAAAAATAAAATTTTGAAATTTCAATATCAATGTACTTCTGAATAAACGTAGAGAAATCATTCGTATGTGTCGTCACAGAAATAAATTTAAATTGCAATAATTATCTTATTCTTCTATTTATTCACAATAGATTTTTTTTAATTTGGCTAAGCAATAAACTTTTCCTTCCTACCTACCACGACTGACTCAATGGTCAAGACACATGCTTCCCACTACCATAGAATAAATTACTACTAAGATTCCGCTAGCTTAACACTATAATAGCTAATATCCTTCCACACCTTCCTTTACTAGACCAAGCCTCCTACAACACTAGAATTTTTCCTCATTCTTTGATAAACGGGTTTGACAATGCATGTCTTAAATTGACATGTTGAAAATGGCTATTTCCCCTCTAAATTTTACGTCAACACGAGATAAAATCGTCGCTGATGGTGGATGTCTTTATGTTAACGTCCCTGTAGCATCTCTGAAGATGGCTCATGTAAGCCGAAAGCTTAAAACCAATTACAAAAAATTATCCAAATGCTGGAGAATTTTTGTCTTTATTTTCACCTGAAATTAAAGCCAAAATACGACGTTTAGAACGGCTCATGATTAAACATAATAGGCATTCATTGTATTTTATATTTAACAGTATATGTTTAGAACATTATCTGCTGCCTCGATACACTATATATATATATATATATATATATATATATATATTCTAAACATATACTGTTAAATATAAGAGACAATGAATGTCTATTATGTTTAATCATGAGCCGTTCTAAACGTCGTATTTTGGCTTTAATTTCAGTTAAAAATAAAGACAAAAATTCTCCAACATTTGGATAATTTTTTATTAAGTGAGTTCTAAACTTTCGGCTCACATGAAATTTATTTTCACTTGAAGTTAAAGCCAAAATACGATGCTTAGAACGGATCATGATGAAACATAATAGACATTCATTGTCTTTTATATTTAACAGTACATGTTTAGAAAATTATCTGCTGCCTCGATACACTATATATATATATTAAAAAACAGCTCTTAAATTTCGCTAATGCCTGCGATTAAACTATATATATATATTCATTGTCTCTTATATTTTACAGTATATATGTTTAGAAAATTATCTGCTGCCTCGATACACTATATATATATATATATATATAGTTAAAGATATCGGTCAGAATACATAAATCTCCATACAAGAGAAATATGTCAAGCATAAATGATTTTTCGATATTTTCTAAACGTTTGAAGTCGCGTATTTTTTTTCGTTGTCATGAATGATCCACACCAAGGAAGTTAAAATTCGATTTGTTATGATAAAAATTTATTTTTTGTTTGTTTGAGAAAAAGAAAAATACTCAAATACATTCCTTTTTACTTTTCATTTTTTTACAGATGTCGGTCTTATATTTCACGTCTACCCTGAAGCGATTACCACACTGAAGGGATCTGTGTTTTGGGCGATAATTTTCTTTCTCATGTTGACAACACTTGGTTTGGACACTACAGTACGTAAAATGCATATATATATATGTTACTGTGCAAAAGTATTAGGACAAGAACTATTTTATCTTTTATGTGGCATATTGACAGAAAATAAACAATTTAATTAAAGTAATTTTATTTGATTTACTTAACAAATGCTTTAACAAGAAAAATACTTGTTACAAAATAAATTTAATATTTAGTATAATAGCCTTTTGCTTTGATCACAGCCTTCATTCTGTCAGGCATTGACATCACAAGCTTCTTCAACGTATCTAATGGTATCTCCTGCCAAGCAGCTTGTGTTTGTTCCCAAATTGTGTCTTGTAACATTAGTTTTAGCAATTCGAGAGTGGGGAATAAGAAAAAGTCAGTCATATCCAGGGATAATAGAATAATGAGTAGTTTCAGAATAATTTGTTTTATAGAAAATAGGAAAAACAAAATATAACTTCTTTTTAATACATTTCTTTTACATCTAGTTTTAAATAATCGATATTTATTAGCAATTTGCGTGGCTTTTCACTCTGTATATGAATTTTAGTGAGGTTTTGAGGAACATCACCCCTAATACTTTTGCACACTACTGGTGGTGTGCAAAAGTGTCAGGACAGGGGTGATTTTAAACTTTATTTTGATGCCTCATAAATGATAAAATAGTTCTTGTCCTAATACTTTTGCACAGTACTGTATATATATATATATATATATATATATATATATATATATATATATATAATTGTTTTAATTAATTGTCATTTGTGATGTTTTAAGGTCTTTGCTATTGCGTCCAGTTAAAAAAAAAGGGGGTAAATTCAGGAAGTAAATTTATTCAGCTCCCAGGATTTATGCCCAATCAACATAAATGTTCGAAATGTTTTCCAGAATGTTTGCCAATTCAAACGTGTGAGCGTGGTAACCAAGAGGCAGTAGCGTTGCGGATAGTGTCAAGAGGAATTACATTCCAGGTTTCATTTAAGTCCCACTTCCCTAAATCAATATCAACAATGTCACGTCAACGCTTTTGCAAGTGAGTTTGGAGTATACTCCAAATATCTTAGTCATTCATAACATTCAGGTCTGGACTTTTCGAGGGCTACTGAGATGGACCAATTTGAGCAGGAGTATTTTCTCGAAAAATAAACGTGTCGCTTTTTATTTTTTTTCAATTGAAGGGTTGGTCTTGTCTTTTAGCAGAAATTCCTTTGAGTGTTGGATTCTTTGTCTTTATTTTATTTTATTTTTTTATCCCTTGTTTCCTGTTTAGGATGTGGTTTCCGGCTTTCTCTTTTCCAATCTTTTACTCTTTTCCAATCTTTTACTTTTTTTTTTCAATTGGAGTAGATAGACTATAATATCACCCGGTTCACACTCCACCCACGTCTATTGAACGGCTGAAGAGGCTCATCTCTTGTTTCCTGTTTAGGATGTGGTTTCCGGCTTTCTCTTTTCCAATCTTTTACTCTTTTCCAATCTTTTACTTTTTTTTGTTCAATTGGAGTAGATAGGACTAAACTATCACCCGGTTCACACTCCATCCACGTCTATTGAACGGGTGAAGAGGCTCATCTCTTGTTTCCTGTTTAGGATGTGGTTTCCGGCTTTTTCTCTTCCAATCTTTTACTCTTTTCCAATCTTTTACTTTTTTTTGTTCAATTGGAGTAGATAGGACTAAACTATCACTCGGTTCACACTCCATCCACGTCTATTGAACGGGTGAAGAGGCTCATCTCTTGTTTCCTGTTTAGGATCTGGTTTCCGGCTTTTTCTCTTCCAATCTTTTCACTCTTACGTAGCCCCCTGCACGTCAGTGGTTTTACTGCCTTGCTCGGTGTGATATGATAAAAAAAAGAACGCCATCCATGTGTTATCCTTTCTTTGACACCCTCTATACCCTGTCTTTTCTCTCACTGTAAACCCCTGCGAACTAGTAGCGTTCCAGCCTTGCTTGGGGTGAAATGATTAAAAAATTATCAAACATGACAAAATGATGTCTTGCCCATTCTAACGCCGGTTATCATTGAGATAATAATTCTTTTCATTGTGCCATGGACCGGTACAATATAATTATATAATCACTACCGAGAAAATTTTATTTGAACATTCGTAGCATTGTTCATTTAAATCAGATAGATTACTGATATGGAGCCAAAAGTGGGTCCACGGAAATATAACACGGAACACGAGGTTAAAGGTTAAAGAAAGATGCATTTACAGAAAAGGTTACGAAGAAGAAGGTACAAATAAGTAGGGCTTATGAATCCAGGATAGTCCTTAGTAGTAGACTGCGGTCACGCGCACAGTCCTACTCTCTGCTCTCCACTGCTATCACACACCTATTAATATAGCAGTGGGTGAGCCCATGTTGAGGTGAGTCTGGGTTCCACAACAGTTATAAAATAATAAACTGATCCCCCACTAATTATACATTACTAATAATGTAATATAATCTATCTATTCTCCCCCCAGCTATGAGTTAAATAACAGGACAGACTGGGTTCTATAGCCTTGGCTGGAAACCAGTCTACCGCAGAAAGCAATGGTAACCTACTGCGGGATAAACAAGCCCAATCAGTCATATCTCTTTCGAGACTTGGTCGAACAAAGCGTGTATCACGTATGGCACTTAACTGACTGAATATAATAGTTGGAAATATAATCCAAACTTCTACTGGGCATAAAGTGGGGGATCGGTTTTCTGTTGTTATTGATATGGAGCCAAAAGTGGGTCCACGGAAATATAACACGGAACACGAGGTTAAAGGTTAAAGAAAGATGCATTTACAGAAAAGGTTACAAAGAAGAAGGTACAAATAAGTAGGGCTTAGGAATCCAGGATAGTCTTTGGTAGTAGACTGCGGTCATACGCACAGTGCTACTCACTGCTCTCCACTGCTATCACACACCTATTAATATAGCAGTGGGTGAGCCCATGTTGAGGTGAGTCTGGGTTCCACAACATCTACATATCCTCATAATACACAATTCTTACCTCCTAACCTTGCGTTTATACTACATACCTCATTCATTAAACCTAAACTTTGAGTGTTTCTTGTGCATTGCAGTGGGTGAACAAAAGCATAAAAATATAATGGAGTCATACGTAGTTTTTAGATGTTTACATGTTTAGATGTGCGTTGTGGTGCAGTGGATATCGACTCGGAACGAGAAATCGTATAGTCAAGTTCGAATTCCAGTTGAATTTCCTGCATTCACTTACGCGCAAATACCCTTGGTAAAGGTATTAATCCGTCTCTTCCCTCCAAGTGTGGGCTAAATATAGCCCGGCCAAAAATATCTGTCTATCTTCCCCAGTCGTGATTCTACCCTTCGGCGGAACCACGACTGGGTTAGTGCTCTCTGCCCAAAGGTCGAGAGCTGACAATGTCTTAGTAGCATGCGCACAGTGCTACTGTCTGCGATATTTACTCTTCTCCCCCACTTGAGAGAGATGTGACACAAGGTCTTTTTTAACGTGGGGAACCTGAGCGCGTACGCCCAGGTACTGGTCAAAACATTACCTATCCACCGCGGTGGATAGGTTCAAAACCGGTCTTAAACTGGTCTTAAATTGGTCATTTTGGACCCAACAGTGCTACTGTTGGTTCCCTCCACTGCTATCACACACCTATTAATATAACAGTGGGTGAGCCCATGTTGAGGTAAGTCTGGGTTCCACAACAATTATGAATGCAAAAAATTAAATAGTAATTTTTTTTTAAATTTCATTTAGAATTATCCATTTGGCATTAAATACTAAAAATAGTATGAAATAGATCATTTCTTTTAAAAACCCTGGGTGGCCTAATAATTATGGCCGGTAGTGTATGCTAGCAGCAAACGGCCTTCAAAAGGAGAGGAAATGTGTTCAACAGATATACAAAAATAGAAAGGGGTTTAAGTCAAGGATGTATCTTCTCAGCGGATTTATTCAACATAGCGAGACAATTTCGAGCGAACTAAAAGTCCTGCCAAGATTCGTCATGGGTGTCTAAAATCTTTAATATATAAGATATGCAGACGACACGGTGATGATAGCAGACACGAAAAATGGACTACAAATCCTCTTACAAAATGTAGAGAAGGAGAGCAAGAATAAAGGACTAAATATAAACTAAAAAAATGAATGTATGGAGTACTCATATCACGCATAAAACGATAGCTATGCGGGCAGATTGTTGGTTTAGTCCCAACTAATTGTTTTTCCAAATCTTTGAACTTACTCAGGTCTTACTCTTGGACTGTTGAACTAGATAAATCGTTAAACAAATCCAAAAGAACGCAGCCGTTGGTTCTCTTCTAATAATTTACTTTCTCTCACTTCTTGCCCGTGGAATTCCTTTCCGACTTCTTGCTTCCTGATAACTACAAGCTTCAAACATTTAAATGCAACGTCAATCGACATCTCCAGTATTTCTGAAACGTTGTTCTTTTATTGTCATTTCTCATCACTTCTCATTCGCTTTCACTCCCAGAAACTTCTTGCATCTTAGTGGCTTTATCGCCATCTTCTGTCTTCCTGAATTCTGTTCTGTTATTGTTCTTTCTCTTCACTAAAGTCTTGTCATTCTCTTTCACCCACAGAAACCTCTTGTATCTTAGTGGCTTTATCGCCATCTTCTATTTTCCTGAAATCTGTTCTTTTATTGTTCTTTCTCCTCACTAAAGTCTTCTCATTCTCTTTCACCCCCAGAAACCTCTTGTATCTTAGTGGCTTTATCGCCATCATCTGTCTTCCTGAATTTTGTTCGTTTATTGTTCTTTCTCCTCATTAAAGTCTTCTCATTCTCTTTCACCCCCAGAAACCTCTTGTATCTTAGTGGCTTTATCGCCATCATCTGTCTTCCTGAATTTTGTTCGTTTATTGTTCTTTCTCCTCACTAAAGTCTTCTCATTCTCTTTCACCCCCAGAAACCTCTTGTATCTTAGTGGCTTTATCGCCATCATCTGTCTTCCTGAATTTTGTTCTTTTATTGTTCTTTCTCCTCACTAAAGTCTTGTCATTCTCTTTCACCCCCAGAAACCTCTTGTATCTTAGTGGCTTTATCGCCATCATCTGTCTTCCTGAATTTTGTTCTTTTATTGTTCTTTCTCCTCATTAAAGTCTTCTCATTCTCTTTCACCCCAGAAACCTCTTGTATCTTAGTGGCTTTATCGCCATCATCTGTCTTTCTGAATTTTGTTCTTTTATTGTTCTTTCTCCTCACTAAAGTCTTGTCATTCTCTTTCACCCCCAGAAACCTCTTGTATCTTAGTGGCTTTATCGCCATCATCTGTCTTCCTGAATTTTGTTCTTTTATTGTTCTTTCTCCTCATTAAAGTCTTCTCATTCTCTTTCACCCCCAGAAACCTCTTGTATCTTAGTGGCTTTATCGCCATCATCTGTCTTCCTGAATTTTGTTCTTTTATTGTTCTTTCTCCTCACTAAAGTCTTCTCATTCTCTTTCACCCCCAGAAACCTCTTGTATCTTAGTGGCTTTATCGCCATCATCTGTCTTCCTGAATTTTGTTCTTTTATTGTTCTTTCTCCTCACTAAAGTCTTCTCATTCTCTTTCACCCCCAGAAACCTCTTGTATCTTAGTGGCTTTATCGCCATCTTCTGTTTTCCTGAAATCTGTTCTTTTATTGTTCTTTCTCCTCATTAAAGTCTTCTCATTCTCTTTCACCTCCAGAAACTTCTTGCATATTAGAGGCTTTATCGCCATCTTCATTCTTTCTGAATTCTGTTCTGTTATTGTTTTTCTCCTCACTAAAGTCTTCTCATTCTCTTTCTCTCCCTGAAAACTCCTGACCTCTAGTGGCAGTATCGCCTTGCTTGGGCTCAATCAGTTAAGTGCCATACGTGATACACGCTTTGGGCAATCATATCTCGAAAGAAAAAGGACTGACTAGTCAGAAGATTATCCCGCAGTAGGATGCCATTGCTTTCTGCGGGAGACTGGTTGCCAGCCAAGGCTATAGAACCCAGTCTGTCCTGTTATTTATAATCCATAACTTGAGGAAAGAGACGTATTAATATCTTTCCAAAGTGTATTTGTGCGAAAGTGAACGCAATGAATTCAACTGGAATCTGAACTCGGCTCCCCGATTTGTCTTTCCGAGCCGATATTCACTGCACCATAACGCACATGCATTGTTTGGGGTAAAAAGGATAAATGTATCGGTTAAATGATCAAACAGCAACTTACTAAGCAAAAGATCTCCCGAGGACTTTCTTACGAGACCAGCCTACAAATCCTCTGTAATAAAAATAATTTCCCGTTACTATTCCTTCTACTTTGCCATGTTTTTTCTCGGGTAACTCGCAAGGATTGAGCTGATCATGACGGTTCGTATTTTGTTGTCGTCTTTATTTGCTTTTTCCGATGTAGGTGGGACATGAGTTCTTAACACATCCCTCAATAAGTCCCGGGCCTGACATACAGAAGGCGCCACTAATAAAAATAAATCTTTATGATTTTTATGAAGTACCAACCTTCAAATGGCACGTGACAAAACTGTGACCCTGTGGTGATACCACCGACCGAGCAAAAGCGAGCAAACCGGATATTGGCTCTATGCCGACCAGAAAGCTAATGAATAAAAAGTCGTCGTACGCACGTGGCTCCGCGCAGATGTTCCGGTTGAAAAATAAAAATTAATCAAATATCAAATTACCATTTTTATTTATCAGCCAATGAGAAGCCCGGAACCAAATACAAGGATGAAATGCGAAACGACCAGCGTTTTGAGCCAGAAGAAAAATATAAAAGCCGTGACAAAAGGCACCCAGACAGACAGGCACAGACAGAGGAGAAGAGTGTAATTACTTTCTTCCTTGACCTAGGTCGAGCGGCTACTATATTCGCCTCTTTCTTCCTCCCCTGTTCTCAAAGTACTAACTGACCTTTCTAAGACATTCCACAAACCAACTAGTTGAACTACTGACCTTAGAAACGGCAACTTGATAAGGAACATTAATCATACTACCAAGCTTTTTACCTTTCAGCGTTATATCTTCCTTGAACATTCTTTTATCTCTTTTCAGATTATTATCTGCTATCAGATAACATCCGTTGGACCTTTATTCCAAGTATTGTTTTAATTGTAAAGCATTAATTGAAATGTATATATGTATAAATGTTACTTTACACTCAAAATTGCCTTTCTTGAATTTATAATTATTTATGAATTATAGTGGGCTATCTTCCCACAAGCCCAAATTCCGTTAACATGCTACGGAATCTTACAACCCCTCACTATAAATGAAATAAGAGAAGAGATATCCGCTATAGCCCAATCGGATTATTAGTTTAGAAATTACAGCTATTCAAATGAAGCTACTGTTCCAAATTTTCAAAACAACGGAAAAATCTGAATTTCGTGTGTTGATAAAGCATTACTCTCTTATCGAAACAAATACTAAGTAAAGCAATGGCTTGATAAATATTATTTGGACTCTGCTCCGTCAGAAACAACGGTTAAGAGTTGGTATGCTGACTTTAAACGCGGTAGTACAGACGTAAATGATGCTGAACCCTCAGGTCGCACAAAATCGGCAAAAACTCGTTTTGATCGATCGTAAATTGAAGTTACATGAGATAGCAAAGGATTTGAACATACCAGAAAATAGTGTATTCACCATTTTGCATGAGCATTTCTCAATGAGAAAACTGTGTTCAAAGTGGGTGCCGCGTTTGATTACAGTGGATCAAAAATATCCACACATCGACGATTCAGAGCAACTCTTTCAGCGCAACAAGAAAGAGTTTTTGCGTAAATATGTGACATTGAATAAAACATGGATCCACCACTTCACTTCGGATTCAAATCAGCAGTCAGCTGAGTAGACAGCAGCAGATGAAAGCCGTCCAAAGCGACCGAAGACGCAAATATTAGCAGGCAAGGTTTTAGCTTCCGTATTTTGGAATGCGCAAGGTATTTTGTTCATTAATTACCTTGAGAAAGAAAGAGCCATCAATAGCGGATATTATATAGCATTATCGGTGGTTTTGAATGAAGAAATCGACAAAAAACGGCCACAAATGAAGAAGAAAAAGTGATTTTTCACCAAGACAACGCACCGTGTCACAAGTCGATAACAATACTACATTAATTGCATTTCGAATTGCTTCCGCATCCTCTCTGTTCTCTAGATCTGGCCTCTAGCGACTGCTGGCTGTTTACAGACCTCAAAAGAATGCTCTGGGGAAAGTGATTTGGCTCCAATGAAGAAGTGATATCGGAAGCTGAGGTGTATTTTGAAGCCAAAGACAAATCGTTCTACAAAAAACTCATCGAATTGTAAGAGAAGCGTTAGAATCAGTGTACCACCCTAGAAGGAGACTATGTTGATGAATAAAGTCGAATTTTGCCTAAAAGTTGATGTTTTATTTGATAGACCCGGGATTTATTGAGTGATGTGTTTAGTTCTAGATAACGAATTTAGAATCGCGTTCTGTCTTACGACTCTATAACGTTGAAACACCGAATTTAAGCAACGTCGAGCCAGAGCATAACCTAAATGAGTGACTGCTTGGAAATGCCAGGTGTCGTAAGATTGGATGTGCGGGTGGTGTAATTGATATCGGCTCTGAATTGGAATTAGAGAACTGAGTGTTAAATAGCATCTGGTCTGTCATGTCAAAGACGCAAACGATAAATGAGAAAAATTTCCCAGTTCTAGCATATGTATTACTCCGCTCCCTCGACGCGCAAATTCTCATCGAATAATTTTGAAGGGGAAACACCACTTTTTTTTTTCACCAGGCAATCACGCTTGATCGCTAATTGCTGATTTTTAAATTTATGGGTCATTGAAAAGGCACCACAGCATTATTCTTATATCAAATTTATCGTATTTGATAAATGCGATATATTTCCAACAATTTGTGTGGCTAATTTTTTAGATCTTTTTTCGTCCTGCTCCTTAACCTTTACTTATCATCCTCTACTTTACACACGGTACCAGGCATGACAGTGAACTGCATCCGACAGCAAAGAGGAAGTTGTGAGGAGCATAAAACCAACTCTTAATTGCTGCTGGTCTCAGGTTCACCCTGATCTGGAGTGGTAGCACCTGTTAGGGTCCCAGCTATGGGTAAATAGTTAACCCCCAAACTGGGGTAAAAACACGATGAAAATATAAAAATACGCTTTTATAGAAATATATACATAAAAATAGAATTTTATAGAAAGATATACATTTTTTAAGGAAAAATATTACCAACAATACTTTTTTGAAGAAAAATTTATTACCGTAATACATTTTTGAAGGAAAAAAAATTATTCTCAGCAAAATATTTTTGAATACAAAACTAGAAAACATTTTCAGTTTTCTAAAATAAAAAAGAATAAAAACAAAAATTTTCATTAAAATCTGAGAAAATCAACCTTTCCACTATAACCAAACATTAAAAAAAAACAACTTAAAACCCCACCTTTTTGACATTAAATAACCCAAGGAGAGTGATATGCTGTTAAAAAAAAAAACAACTCTCTCTCTCTCTCTCTCTCTCTCTCTCTCTCTCTCTACTTGAGACACAAAGTTACATGAAGGCAAGACATACATGACAACTGTTTACCGCATGTCCAAATTTAGTCAGTCAGTCAGTTAAGTGCCATACGTGAAACACGCTTGGGCGATCATGTCTCGAAAGAGACATGACTGACTGGGCAGAAGATTATCCCGCAGTAGTTTGCCATTGCTTTCTGCGGTAGACTGGTTGCCAGCCAAGGCTATAGAACCCAATCTGTCCTGTTATTTGACTCATAGCTAGAAGGGGAAGAGCTGTATTATATTATTATGTAGTAATTATTGGGGGATCAGTTTATTACTTCATAACAATATAAGACTGATGCCCCACTTTATACCCAGTAGAAGTTTTAATTATATTTCTATTACATACAGTCAATCAGTTAAGTGCCATACGTGAAACACGCTTGGGGGATCATGTCTCGAAAGAGGCATGACTGACTGGGCAGAAGATTATCCCGTAGTAGTTTGCCATTGCTTTCTGCGGTAGACTGGTTGCCGACCAATTCTATAGAACCCAATCTGTCCTGCTATTTAACCCATAACTGGAGGGAAGAGACGGATTAATACCTTTCCCAAGGGTATTTGTGCGCAAGTGAATGCAATGGATTCAACTGGAATTCGAACTCGGCTCCCCGATTTCTCGTTCCGGGTCGATATCCACTGCGCCACAACGCACATCCCCAAATTTAGTACTGATTACATTAACTTTGAAAAGATTTCTTACAGTTTTTTTGTTATTTCTTTTTCAGTTTGGCGGCCTCGAAGCTATCTGCACAGGAATTCTGGACGAGTTCCCCAAAGTTAAGAAACATCGTGAAGTATTTGTGGCAGTGTTAATGTTATATTGCTTATTGGGTGGACTTGCCACCACAACTTACGTAAGTAAACGTACAAATCTTTCATTTTAAAACGAAATATACAGGGTTGCCTAAAAGTAGGTGGTTACAATGGTCTTTGTTTGTAGTTATAAACGAAAACTGAATAATGTTATATTGCTTATTGGGTGGACTTGCCACCAGGGTTGCCTAAAAGTAGGTGGTTACAATGGTCTTTGTTTGTAGTTATAAACGAAAACTGAATAATGTTATATTGCTTATTGGGTGGACTTGCCACCAGGGTTGCCTAAAAGTAGGTGGTTACAATGGTCTTTGTTTGTAGTTATAAACGAAAACTGAATAATGTTATATTGCTTATTGGGTGGACTTGCCACCAGGGTTGCCTAAAAGTAGGTGGTTACAATGGTCTTTGTTTGTAGTTATAAACGAAAACTGAATAACTGGGTATTTAAAGATTTTAAATCCAATCTGTATTGAAAGAAAAGCATCTCTCCGGTCTTGTAGGTGATAAATAATTTTTACCCTACAAACCCTTTCTCAAAAACGAATTCGAAAGCCCCTCGCTGCTATTTCTATAAGGAACGTTCAAATGAACAACACTTGTTAGTTCTACCTTCACGGCTAAGACCCGTCATGCTACGTACATTTTAGCGGGTAACCGTCATTCCCTTCTTATTCCTCTGGTGAGATGTAACTTCCACTCAAGCAGCTTTTTCCCAAGAACCACTATCTTGCTGAACCGTTTCCTGAAAGGTTGCTTTCCCTCTCACTACAATCTTAAACTGTTAAAATCTGCAGCTAATCATTCTCTTTCACACATATCAATATAAGCTTACTCTTTAATCACTAACTTGAATGGCTCTCCGGCTTTGCACGTGGTGAACACTACTGTAAAAAAAAGAGCATGCTGCCATTTGCAGCAAGCTCTCTTGCACGAAACAGATGCTCTACTCTCTGCAATAACATTGAGCAATATATAAAACATCAAAGACCGTTGAGGTAAAACATTATTAACTTTTAAAAGCCTTTGACAGTATGCACAGAAAATATCCCTGAGACATTGAGCGATCATATGGTGTCTCACATCGCTACCGGAAATTCTGTTATGTTCCGTGTCATCTCTGAGTCCCAGCGCTTCTGCATAAACAGCAAAAAGAAAAGAGCTCTCCGTTGAACTCGCACCGTTTTAGACATATCCAAAATCCAAACAAAGACAATCTCTAACTGTCCGAATCCCACGCCCATGAGCTAATCTGATCATCCTAGCTCTAGTCCTGACCTTTCGCATTCTGTAACATGTCTTCAAGCGTCTATATGCGAAGTAGCGTTGTGCTTTTAGAATTTGGTTTGGAATCATATGTTTATTCAAGATCACCATGGGCTTGTGACAGAATGGCCTTTGATCTTCCTGGTTATAATTAAGTTTGTACTGAAGAAAACAGCAGATGAGCCTAACATACGGATCAGTCAGTTAATTGCCATATGTGATACACGCTTGGGCGATCATGTCTCTAAAGAGACATGACTGACTGGGCAGAAGATTTTCACGCAGTAGTTTGCCATTGTTTTCTGCGATAGACTAGTTGCCGACGAAGGCTATAGAACCCAATCTATCCTATTATTTGACCCATAACTGGAGGGAAGAGACGGATTAATACCTTTCCTAAGGGTATTTGTGCGCAAGTGAATGCAAGGCTTAGCAAAGATTGAAAATAAAAAGCTGGGAAAGTTGGGTTGAGAATCAGTACTGCGCCCCTGCTGTTCATCTCAGTGTTCTTGACAGGCTCCAAAGGAGAATCAGTAATGTGATAGGTACCGACTTGGCGGCTCGACTCCAGCCACTTCCCCACCGACGGGATGTGGCTTCTCTCTGTCTGTTCTATAAATACTTTCATGGCTTCTGCTCCAACGAACTGGTGCCTCTGCAACAAGCGTTTATTCGTGCAACCAGACTGGCAACTGTGTCTCACCCATTCTCAGTTAGATCAACTAAATGCAGACGACAATTCTGCTCCTGCAGCTTCTTCTCTCGCACTTCCCGCCGGTGGAACTCGCTTCCATATTATTGCTTTCCTGACGGCTACAACCTCTAGGAATTTAAATGCAATGTCAATACTAATCTCTTAATCATTTGACTCTAGTTCTTTCTTCACCACCCTGTATATCTTTTCCTTACTCTCCACCTTTGCAACTGTCCTCACACCTGTATACCCATCTTTCTCTTGCTCCTCTCTAACTGGTTCGTCCTTCTCCTCACTCTCCTCTAATCCTTTTACTCTTATGTAGCCACCTGCACATCAGTGGCGTTACCGCCTTGCTCAGGGTGATACGATTAAAAAAAAAAAAAAAAGAAAACCAGAATAATGTCGGTGGAAGAAGAGCCAATCTGCTATGACTGTCCAGGTAGACTAATGTCGGTGTTAGGAAAAATTAATGTTATCAGCAGAATAGACTAGGTAGCAGAATTTTTTTTTCCAAAGACGGTGATCCAATTAGTCATCAGCCTCCCGGTTCACTCGCCGTTACTGAGGGAATCCCATTTGGTTTCTTTTCCTCCGATTAGCGATATACTTAAGTTGAGCGGGTCGACTCGTCCGAGCCAAGGGCGTCGGTTATGTCCAGTTGTTGTTGATCGACAAGACCGACAATGAGGCGAGCGCGCGGCGAAGCATCGAAACGCCCAAGGGTTTTACCTCTGAGATCGAAAACGACGTCGCTGTGTGCCTGCCGTCTTACCATCTGCGACTGCTCGCGGTCGTTAAGGGGGGCGACCCTGCGGTCTGTAAACTGGAGACGAAGAAAACTAAGCTGGCCACCCTTTTTTCAGCGAGATAGTGCTTTCATCCTGCGACTTCCAGGTTTCCGCCGCGCGCAAAAACCGGCAAACGCGCAGCGGACGGTGAAGTGTCTCTCTACTATCGAGTGAGGTGACATGCAATTTTCCGCCTCTCGACTGGACGGGGCCCCGGTGCTCTTGCTGCCAAACTGCTATGACTGTCCAGACAGACTAATGTCGGTGTTGGGAAATGATAGAAACGTTAAAGTAAATGTTAACAGCAACGTAGACTAGGTAGTAGAATTTCTTTTACTAAAGACGGTGATCCAATTGATCATCAACATTTTCTTCTTCTTCTATATGCCCTGTCCCTTCAGGACGTAGGCGATCATGGCTCTCCACGTCTCTCTATCCCTTGTGGCTCTTAGTATGTTTGCTCCTGTTGCTCCTGGCAACCCCCGTTCCGTCATCCACCTGATCAGGCCCTGCAAATATGTTACCCGCTGCCTTCCTCTGTCTCTCCTTCCTTCTATCTGACCAGTCAGTATCAGGTTCTCCAGGCTCTCCTTCCTCATTGCATGTCCCAGGAACTTCAGTTGTCTCTTCCTGATGCTCAGCATCAAGTTCCTTTTTGTTGCCATTCTTTCTAACACCTCGTCGTTGCTTGTATGCTCAGTTCACGATATTCGTAGCATCCGTAGCATCCTTCAAGCCCAGACTCTTCGACAATATTGTGTTTGCAACTGTCGCTTATGCAAGCGAAAGGCTGAAACATTCAGCCATCATCACAAAGAAATGTAATGCTTCCCATCAAAGATGTCTGAGGATGATTTTGAAGATTAATTAACAAGATTTCATTACCAATAGAGAGGTTTAGAAAAAATAAACGCAACCAAAGAAATAAACTGAACAAATAGTCGGTGGTCTGGTAACGTTATGTTTGTTTAAATTGACCACTTATCAAACATCAGTTAGTTATTTAATGCCAAATACAAATCTTATGGGACAGAAATCCCAATGGATTAATAGAGACAAAGCTATAGACCCGGTTTGCACTGGAATTAAGTTTGAAATTGATTTAGTGGTCTATTAACCACTTGACTCTAAGTTCTTTCTCCACCACGTATATCCTTTCCTTTCTCTCCACCTTTGAAACTGTCATCACACCTGTATTCCCATCCTTCTACTCCTCCTTTCTAACTGGTTCGTCTTTCTCTTCACTCTCTTCTAATTAATCTTGTTACACTTATGTAGCCCCCTGCACATCAGTGGCATTACCGCCTTGCTCGTGGTGATACGATGAAAAAAAAAAGTTTGCACTGGAGTAAAAAAAGTTAGTAAACATACGTAGGCCCGATTTGCAATCCTCAAAGAAAATGGCGATATGAATCCAGTTTGCGCTGGAGTAAAAATTAAAATCACTATATATACACCTGATTGCAATACTTAAAGAAAACGTGGACATGGGTACAATTTGCGCTGGGGTAAAAAAATGTCTCTAGTTATACGTCCGATATGCAATTCTTAAAGAAATTATAGACATCGGTAAAGTTTGCATTGGGGTAAAAATATTCAAAAGACATACGCCCGATTTGCAATATTTAAAGAAAAGATACACATGGTTCTAGTTTGCGCTGGAGTAAAAAAATCTAGATATACACCCGATTTGCAATACATTAAAAAAAACTCAGACATCGGTCCATTTTGCGCTGAAGTAAAAAAAAATCTAGATATACACCTGATTTGCAATACATTAAAAAAAACTCAGACATCGGTCCATTTTGCGCTGGAGTAAAAAAAAATCTAGATATACACCCGATTTGCAATACATTAAAAAAACACTCAGACATCGGTCCATTTTGCGCTGGAGTAAAAAAAAATCTAGATATACACCTGATTTGCAATACATTAAAAAAAACTCAGACATCGGTCCATTTTGCGCTGGAGTAAAAAAAAATCTAGATATACACCCGATTTGCAATACATTAAAAAAAACTCAGACATCGGTCCATTTTGCGCTGAAAGTAAAAAAAAATCTAGATATACACCTGATTTGCAATACATTAAAAAAAACTCAGACATCGGTCCATTTTGCGCTGGAGTAAAAAAAAATCTAGATATACACCCGATTTGCAATACATTAAAAAAAACTCAGACATCGGTCCATTTTGCGCTGGAGTAAAAAAAAATCTAGATATACACCTGATTTGCAATACATTAAAAAAAACTCAGACATCGGTCCATTTTGCACTGGAGTAAAAAAAATCTAGATATACACCCGATATGCAATACATTAAAAAAAACTTAGACATCTGTCCATTTTGCGCTGAAGTAAAAAAAAATCTAGATATACACCTGATTTGCAATACATTAAAAAAAACTCAGACATCGGTCCATTTTGCGCTGAAGTAAAAAAAAATCTAGATATACACCTGATTTGCAATACATTAAAAAAAACTCAGACATCGGTCCATTTTGCGCTGGAGTAAAAAAAAATCTAGATATACACCCGATTTGCAATACATTAAAAAAAACTCAGACATCGGTCTATTTTGCGCTGGAGTAAAAACAAGTTTGCTAGACATAAACCCGATTTGCAATACTTAATGAAAAGACAGACATTGCTTCAGTTTGCGCTGGAGTAAAATATATATATAGAGAGAGACAGAAATCCGGTGTGCAATAGATTGAAAACGATATAAATATGTTCAGTTTTTATTAAAGTTAAAAATATAGATGACATTTCTTTGGTTTGCAATAGTTTAAAAAATGTGAAGACATAAATCTAGTTTGCAACTGAGTCAAAAACATAGATTTATGTTCTATTTGCACAAGAGTAAAGACAAAAACTTCAGTTTATACCCGAGTCTACAAGCGGACATTTTGAATGCGGGTTTACCCTCTTGTAGACAATGAAGCCGACATATTTAATCTCCGCTAACAAGGCAGCTATTGAAGTAGATGGAAGCATTTTTTTGCCGAGATATAAAAGAATGTGTTTTATAGTGATGTTTTTGTCTTAGTATAATCTTATATTGACATTTGAATCTATAAAGCAGATCAAGAATCGTTAGATGTTACTCGTGCCATATAACCCTATGTTGGACGGGCCTTAGTTACATTCTGTCACAGAAATTGTATCATCTTGCATGATCACGAATTTGAACAAGGCCAGTACGCTCAAATCCTGGGTCACGATGTTTTGTTGCTTCTAGATTACGAACAACTCTGAATTCAATATTCAGCTACCTTACGCAATTTGCTTTTACATTTTGATCTAGTTTGTTTCTTCGCCTTAATGACATGACTGACGATCTCTCTGTAAGGCTTGCCAGTGTGCTTGTGCAGTGTTGCAATTTTATACGCTTCCTTGGAGTCATGTCCATCGCAGACAATGGCCGTAGAACAGCTAATCGACAATCAAGACAATAGTGTCTAGGCGTTATAAAAATATGATGCAATCATGGATAACGCAATATTTTTCGAGGCTTAACTAATTTCAGCGTACTCCCGAAAATTGATTCATATTACAGCAAATCACCTAATCTAAGGAAAAAAATTACTCCCTGTCATTTCAGTAGGTCTAAAACTGATCTAAACTGTTATAATAAATGGAACTTTGTCTAATGTGTGTGTGTGTGTGTGTGTGTGTGTGTGTGTGTGTGTGTGTGTGTGTGTGTCCGTTAAATATAGACTCCGAAACGGCTGAACCGATTTTCTTGAAAATTTACACAATTGTAATATAAGCGTCTGCGAGTGTTCTTAGCTAGGTTTTGTGTCGAGGTACCCCCGATAAATATCGAAGATCAATAATCGAGAAAATCTGGTAATAGAAGGAGTGGTTCGATTTTAATCAAATTTGATACACTCATAGACAAAGACATAAGAAACGATATTCAGAAGTTTCAAGGTTGCAGTTCTTACAATAATGCAGAAAGTCGATAATATATATATATATATAAAAGGCAAGATGTTTGTGTGCGTGTTTGCTTATCTGCCTGTATGTTTGTATTTTTTCAGCAGTTTTATTTTAATTTTTGCTTCGGGTTTGGCTCTAAGTAGGTATAATTGTAGTTCTTAGTCTCAGCCATGATACCATTTACTCAGATGACTTATTTAGCCTTCAAAATTCAGTTTACAACGAAAAAACCTTATTTGATATCGATACCAGGAAATCAAAATTTGACTTACATCTATTCATTTTTTTCTTTCACTCTACGGTTTTGCTTTAACTGGAAACAACTATTGCTTTTTAGTCTTTCGTGCCAACGTCCAAAGAGTCTGAGCTCCAGGAGCATGGATTAGTTTTAAAGCTTTCATTACACCCGAGTAACGCCGGGCTATACTGCTAGTCTAAAATAAAACAAGTAAATAAATTTAAATACGTGGGAGGTGCTCTGACAGAAGATTAAAATTTCGACACAGAGATCCGAAGTCGCATTGGTATGGTCAAGGACGCATTTCAAAAGCTAACCAGAATACTAACAGACAGTAAAATCTCATTGGAAACAAAGAAAAGAGTGCTGGGTCGCTATGTGATATCTTTTCTCCTGTATGGAAGTGAATGTTGGATGATTCCATCAAGGATGAAGGAGAGGCTTGAGGCAGCAGAAATGTGGTTTTACAGGAAGATGCTGAGGATACCATAGATTGAGCACGTGAGTTTGTTTGGAGAGGATGCAAACAATAAGAGAACTCATACTTAACATCAGGAATAGACAGATGAGGTTCCTGGATCATATAATGAGAAAGAAGCGCTTAGAGAATTTAATACCCACAGGATGGATAGAGGGGAAGAGAGACAGGGGAAGCAGCGCATGACCTACTTGATAGGCCTTAGCAAATGGATGGCGGAATGTGGTTTGTGAGAGATACCGAAAGGAAAAATATTGAGAGCGACAAGAGACAGAGCCAAGTGGAAGTCCATGATCGCCTACGTCCTGAAGGGACATGGCACATGAAGAAGAAGAAATAAGACTAAAAGCATTCCTGTGTAGCTCATCAGTAATGAGAAGAGGGGGATTCATACCTAATCAGAATTTGATAAACAAATCTGAAAGTATAATGTGGATATAAAGTGAGGGATCAATTCTCTATTATAATCAATATATAAAGTGATCCCTCACTTTGTGCCCATGCTACTTTCTATCCATTTATATTCTAGATTTATGGACTTGAGAAAATGGATTGAAGAGCAGGGTTTGGAAGAGATACCAGGAGGAAAAATTATTAAGAGCGACAAGAGACAGAGCCAAGTGGAAGTCCATGATAGCCTACGTCCTGAAGGGACATGGCACATGAAGAAGAAGAAAGAGCTCAACACTAGATTAGCGGGAAAGTCTCCTCAATTCGAAGTTTAATTGATTGGGTGTAACCATAAGTTCTATGCTAACAGTTTATTCTCGCACTTCTCTCTTGTGGAACTCTCTTCCAGCTCTATGCTTCCCAGGTAACTTTGATGTTCAAAAATTTAAATGCAATGTCAATTATTGTCTATTGTCTTCTTGATTACAATTCTATTGTTCTCGCTCCTTAAGAATGTTTCTCTTTTTTTATTATTTACTCTCAGTAAGCCCTTGTGTCTTAGTGATATTACGGCCTTACATGGGCTGATACGATTTTTAAAAAATCCACACTCAATAGTTAAACGGTTTTATAGTTTTAATTAAAGCAGTCAGTAAATTAGCTGTTCGAGTACCGTAATTTTTTTAGCTTCCTTCTTGGACGAAACAAGCTTCAGAGTTCCGTCCCCAAACAAAAACCCCTCATTGCACGAAGATAGTTAATGTAAGTAGTCCACCCTGATGCCTGTAATTTTGGCTAAGGGAAAAGCAATTATTTTTCATGAACTACTATGACAATCAACTTTAAGTTCTTTGCTATGTCGAGTTGGCGTACAAATTTGTCTACTTTGAAAATGATAGCGTATTCTATGCCATGTGCGAGGAGAAACGACTCGAAATTTAGTGCACGTCATCCCCCCGCAAAAAAAAAAGAAGAGCAAAAAAAAAAACAAAAAACAAGCAAAAAAAACAAACAAACAAACAAACAAACAATATTATGTTGTGTCATAAGTAACGTCATTTTGGGAACTAATTTTTTTATGACGAATATCTCAATTGTGGCAATTAGAAATAAAAGAAATTGTAATGTGAACCGAAATTAGAAAGAGCACATACCTAAGTCTTAGCACATTAGTAGCAGCGTACACAGTGGATTAAGAAATAAATTTCTTAACCACACTAATAAAAGTATTGAAAGTGCATTTATTTCACAAATTTATGAGAGTTCAAGAAAAAAATTAGCGCTTTGGAGACAGAAAAAATATGTAGCGTTTATAGCTAAAAAATTATCAGTCAGTTAAGTACCATACTTGCTTGGGCGATCATGTCTCTTTCGAGACATGACTGACTCGGCAGAAGATTATCCCGCTGTAGGTTGTCATTGCTTTCTTCAGTAGACTGGTTGCCAGCTAATGCTATAGAACCCAATTTGTCTTGCCATTTAACTCATAGCTGGAGGGAGAAGAGATAGATTATATTACATTATTAAATATAATTAGTAGGGGATCAGTTTATTACTTAATAACAATAGAAAACCGACCCCCACTTCATGCCCAGTAGAAGTTTTAATTATATTTCCAACTATTATATTCAGTCAGTCAGTTAAATGTCATACGTAATACACGCTTTGGGCGATCATGTCTCGAAAGAGATATGACTGACTTCGCAAATGTTATTCTGCAGTAGGTTGCCATTACTTTCTGCGGTAGGCTGGTTGACAACCAAGGTAAGTGAATGCAAGGAATTCGGCTGGAATTCGAACTCGGCTCACTGATTTCTCGTTCCGAGCCGATATCCACTGCACCACAACGCACAAGAAGTTATAAATGGCTGTAACTATGAAATTGGTTTTCAAAGTTAAATTCCGGAGGAAGTCCGTTGGAAGAGGAACCCAGACCGGGACGTTGATCAGATTTTGATGAAACGTCATTCTTGGATATAATCCATTGCAAAGTACTCGGAATTTAGCAAAGATGTTAAATGCGTCACAATCTACCATATACGGACATTTAGAAAATATAGGATAAATTACTAAATTGGCATGAAGAGGCATGAGTTGAAGAGGCATAAGTTGAAGAGGCATGAGCTTCGCCAAGTTTAAACGCCCAAGACATGCTATATGGTGAGCACACCATTCGCGAAGACCCAGGCTCTGGCACAAGACCGCGACAGATCGAGGAGAATGGTGGACAGCTCAACACATCGGCGACTTAATGACTCGTTTAGGGTTTAAGGGCGAAAGAAGAAAATGGAGAAGTTAAGTATTTCTGTTCTACACGTTGTTGGCGAAAAGAAAAAAGAAGCTCGTTGATAAACAAAAGTAGATATAATTTATGATTCAATCTAATACTTTTCTAAACGCCTCTGCTTTGGATTGAACCTGAGACCACTTTTTAGTATATGTGTGTTATTTTGTTTTTTGTTGTTTTTTATCTGATGAGATAGTTCCTTTGCTTTTTCCATACACAGTGATAGTAGTTCATCCAGACAGGAAAGAGATTTTTTTTCTAGATGTATGGATGCGTGTATGACGTTCTGTCATCATTAGTCAATTCTCATCATTTCTCTTTCTATTTTTTCCTCTTATTTCTTTTCTTCCTCTTTTTCTTTTTCTTTCTTGGTTTCTTCCTTACTGTCTTGCTTGCTTTCTTTTCTCTTCTATTTCTTTTCTATCTATCTCTCACTTCTTTCTTTGAACGGCTTCATGAATATGCATGAAAAGGCCTCATTGTGAAGCAGGACAATTTGTTGTCTTGATTCACGAGATTACGCCGAAACGGGCCGGTAGATGGCGCTTCGGGCCGGCTTCAATTATCCAATGAATTTAAAAGGAGGTTTTCTGCCGGTTGATTGGTCAGCAAGAAGGATCGCGCAGAGCCGCTATTAAATGACGGAACACAGGCCTCGAGATTTGAAGGTAATCTTTTAATTATTGAAGACGGCCTCGTTTGTGTTTTTATGCACAGCGAAGGAAAAGGCGGTCGAGTTGTTGTCGATTGAAGCGTAAGCAGTCATATTTGTGTGAGTAAACGCGCATGCGTATATGTGTACGATATTTGTTTGCGTTGGTATATATAAAGTGAGTCAATGTCTGTATAATGATGTGCTAAACGTCGTAAGCATAAATAATTGTATGTTTATGCGTGTGTACATACGTACAAAGTAAAGTGCATACTCTCCTCCATGTCGAGCTTTGGCTATAAATGTTTGGATTCAGTTTACGCTTGTACGCATGCGTATGTATGGGCGAAAAAGAAAGAAAAAACAATTGGGCGCGTACATCTCTGTGTGTAGTCGTGCGCGCTAGGCACCGTCCCAAGCAGGTCGGTGTTCGAATTCAGAAGAAAACCAAGTATAAATTAACATATTTAATGTCGGGCAGCGTCATATTTGCCTTGATAGGCTTGACAAAAGCCACCTATAGACGGATCAAATAAATTCCTTTTGTTCATGTGGGCAGATGAGAATTCGACTGAGCAGGTGTCGGTGTAAAGATTTTCTCGTACAGGAAAGGAAATGTCGAAATGAAAAAAAGTAATCAAAGAACAGAGTTCAAATCCCACGAATATATTTTAAGTGCAGTCTCATATCTACGCTATTGGGAAATTGGCGAGCATCACATGCATATACAGCAACAAAAAGAAGTCAGTGAAAGTACACATCAGATAATAAAGAAGAGATAAGTAAGCGCTCAAAATAATTACAAAACATTTCAATGCTCTGACCAATTTTCTTTTTCTATCTCTATCACTCCCAAACACACACAATGAGACTGATATAAACACACACACTAACACACTAACACACACACACACACACACACACACACACACACACACACACACACATATATATATATATATATATATATATATATATATATATATATACCGTACCGGTCATATTTGTTAGGCCACACCAGTTTTTAAGAAAATGATGTATTTCATACTATTTTTAGTCTTCATTGCCAAGTGGATAATTCTAAATGAAAATAGAATGGTTCTTTTGTTATTATTACTTTGAAAATTTTACAAGGCGGCCAGGAAGCCTTTGCTTCGGCCAGCCAATAGGAAGAGACAAGCATGGGGAAGAGAGCACAAGAACTGGACACCAGAACAGTTCATTTGATGCACATGTTATTGTGGAGTATTAACAAAGAACCATTCTATTTTCATTTACAATTATCCACATGGCAGTATACACTAAAAATACTATAAAATACATCATATTTTTAAACTGGGGTGGCCTAATAATTATGGCCGGTAGTAATATATATATATATGGCGGGAGATAAAGAAAGAGAGAGAGAGATGAAGATATATATATATTTGTAGTAATATTTTTATTATTGGAATTAATAATAAAAACATCTACTCGCTACACAAGAGCTATCATGTTTCGCGCTATCGTCTGCTGAGGTTCTAGAATTAGCACCGACACAGGATAGCCTTGTGTAGCACAAAAAAGATTTACTATAAAAATATGACTACAAATATGGCTTTTCTCCTTTTAAAGCAAAAAGAAAATGATACGAAATGTGGAGTGTCATTACTTTGGTTCTTACTACTACTAAGATAGATAGATAGATAGATAGATAGATAGATAGATAGATAGATAGATAGATAGATAGATAGATAGATAGATAGATAGATAGATAGATAGATATGATATGAACAGATAGATAGATAGATAGATAGATAGATAGATATGAACAGATAGATAGATAGATAGATAGATAGATAGATAGAATAGATAGATAGATAGATAGATAGATAGATATGAACAGAGTTAGATAGATAGATAGATAGATAGATAGATATGAACAGAGTTAGATAGATAGATAGATAGATAGATATGAACAGACTTAGATAGATAGATAGATGTGAACAGACTTAGATAGATAGATA